>JANHFT010008233.1:0-12498 GCA_032467955.1 Pseudoxenodon macrops | reverse complement strand
CTCCCGTTACTTGTCCCAGCTTCTGCCAACCTAGCAGTTCAAAAGCACGTAAAAAATGCAAGTAGAAAAATAGGGACTACCTTTGGTGGGAAAGTAACACCTTTCCATGCACCTTTGATGTTTAGTCATGCTGGCCAAATGACCATGGAGATTTGTATGGAGATGAGCACCGCTCCCTAGAGTCAGGAATGACTAGGACATATATGTGAGGGGAATATCTCTTATAGATATTATTATTAGTCAGCTTTCATGCCCGAGGGAGGCCTAGAACTCATGTCTCCTGGTTTCTCGACACTATAGCCACTTCATTAAACTGGCTCTTGTGTGGTATTCAGTGTACTTTTTTTTTTTGACTGAAGCTGTTTTAATACTGTTTGATTTTAACTGATCGTATTCTATCATTATTGAACTTTCAACATCTTTATTCCGAGCTTCCCTACACTCTTAAACGTATAAGTTTGAATATTCCCACAACCAGTTATACAGAGCTCTCATAGTCATATTATTTGGTAAAGAACATTGAAAATTCTCTAATGCTAATTCTCTAATTCTCAAGCATCTAGGACAATTAGACCATGTCTTGCTGTTTTGCAATTCAATTATAATTATAATTGATCTTAGATAGCAATAGCACCTAGACTTATATATCACTCCATAGTGCTTTACAGCCCTTTCTAAATGGTTTACAGAGTCAGCATATTGCCCCCAACAATCTGGGTCCTCATTTTACTGATCTTGAAAGGATGGAAAGCTGAGTCAACCTTGAGACAGTCAGAATTCAACTACTGGCATTCGGCAGAGTAACTTGGAATAATGCATTCCAACTAATGCGCCACTTAGCTTTTAGATAATGTATTTATTGTCTTGTCCAGTCAGAATGAAAAGGTTACTTCTAATTTCTCCATAATAGATTCCTTCATAATGCTAATAAAAAATCTCCATAGCTATAAAGAATCAAACTTAAGTTCTACTTATCAAAATCTAATGTATATATTTGACTGAATCAAATACTTCCTTATTAGCTAACACAGTATGAATGAATAATTGTATTTTCTATGTTACACTACCTCCTAATACTTTCCAGATTGGTTTCAAGTATGCTGATTACACGTTTTCCTATTTTTTGAAAGAAAAACATGCTGTAAACATACATAAGACTCTCCTTCTTTGGCACTTGAAGCTTCCTACAATTAAATGTATGGAAAGATTTCACACACAAAAAAACAACCTGCATCAAATTTGGAAAAACGCACTTTAGGAATGTATAAGGAATGTCCTCATATTGGATGAATTACACATGCCAAATATTCAGTTTTAACTCATTTATTTTACTCCAGATACACAGCAAAAATGAGGTCCATCTACACTAATCCGTTCCCTCTTTCTATTCAAATATATTTGAATTAAATTTAATCCTCCATGATATATCTCTAGGAACTCTCAACCTAAGGTAAATTATTGCCTTTGGATGCCATCAAAACTGTTCAGAGAAAGCTAATTTTGATAATATAGGAGCCTCAAAGGTATCACGTCAGATTTACAGCAGTTTATTTTATAGCCAGGAAAGGCATCCAAGTATTAATTTTACTAATTTGGAATGGAAGATTCAGATTTCTCATAAGCGCTGCGGCTATGCATGTCTTGAGCATAATTCGTACACGTGCTTCATAGTGGGGTTGAAGCACAACTTTTAAATCATTTTCAAAGCATGCTCAGCCTTTTGAAATCCCTTTTCCATAGCTAGCTTACAGACAAGAGGCAGGGCAGCCAAGCAGCCAGTGGGAAATTGTCCCTTTGATCTGCCGGCCAAGATCAGAAACAATATGTGGATATCTGTGTGGCTTTGGCGGAGAGACAAAAAGATCAAAAGAACAAAAAGAGGGCACTCAGGAAAAAAAAATGAATGCCAGCATGTTTCTTTCGGCATTCCTTCAGCATTAAATTCATATGCCACCCATCTCACTGTCCAGAGTCACTCTGGGCACCTTTTTACGGTTCTATAACTTTATATAAATGGTTAACATGTTTTGTCACCTAGAATTTGTCAGAATTAGAGTGAGTTAGAAATTCTGCAAAAAAACAGACCAGCACGCTTAGATTTAACTGATGTATTTTGTCTTGAAGCAATAGAATTTCAAGCAGATACTCATCAATCATTATTTTCATTCATTCCTGGCCCAATCACTTTCTCCTTGTAAAATACAAGTTTTGCGTTTGTTCTTTTGATTTTATTACATTTTCCTTTTAGCAAAATTTTAAAACGGGCCCAAAGGCACTGATCATGATTTACTTATATCATAACCTATTCTCACATTCTTTAGAAACCAATATACTTAGATCTTTTAAAAAGGCACAAACAGGTTTGCCCTTTTTATAAATTAATATAATTTAGAAAAAAAAATGAATTTACTTCAAACTTGAAATATTAGGATTCATGCAGTCATACCCTGGGGACAAATAATATTCTGTCCTTACATAAATCATCGTTGTGAAGAATTTTGAATTGCAGAAAAAAGTAAACAATCTGAAACTGTGTGATGATCCCAGAGGAGAAAAAGACAGAAAACCGAAATCAGATTGTGATTCTTTTTCCTTGGCACGAATGAAGTCAGCATAGAAGCATAATAAAGGGCATTTTTGTGTGTGTGTTAGAAAGTTTCAATATTAATAAAAAAGGTAGGCTTCCTTAAGAATACAAAATTTAAAGGGATCATGTTAGGCCACATTAAGGTAATCCCATGTTTTTATTAAGTGTTCCATTCTGGTTGAAGGATTTAATGGCAGGTGGGAATGACCTTGGGAGGCAAGGAGAAAGAAACAAAGACTAGACGATTATCATGCAACAGTATCTCAGTCTACAGAAATAGGGAGTGCATGAAAAGCATTTCATAAGGGACCTTCCCTGGTTTTCCAGAGGGTAAAAGAGAAAAAGTGGAGAAATATTTTCAGATTTGCAAGATGCTTAAACGTATAAATGGTGAATCAATTATTCTTTTGTTTTCTTACAAAGCTTATCTTGAAATGAATATGTTTTGTTCTTAACGTATGTCAGTAGTGATTTACTTATTTAATCACTGGGTTTTAATACTTTTCTTCAAAATAAACTATTTTAAATAATTATAACAATAACAATAATTAAAATGATCCAAGAAGAAATGAGAAATAACATTCAAAGTATTTGTCCCTTTGTCTCTCTCTGTCTCTCTTTGTATTTGTGTGTCTTTGTGTATCAAGTACCAATTAATGGGTGCAACTTGGGAAAAGAGAAGAAAGAGAAGTGTCCAGCAGAAATAAATAAATATATATATATTCTATTTCCTTTTTTCATAGATAGATGATCGATAGATAGATAGATAGATAGATAGATAGATAGATAGATAGATAGATGATAAACATTTTGCTTGAACTTTTTGTTCAACCTCTCCTAAAGAAAAAAAGGCTAAAAATTCCCCAAACATTTAATAGTTTTTTTACATCACATCCTAAATAAACTAATGCTTTATTTAAATAATTGTTTCATTTAATGGAAAGCAATTACAGGTCACTGAACAGAAAAATTATCTCAATCACAGGGGAGCTGAGTTTTGGACAGAGCAAATGAAAACATAATCATGTCTTATCATTATTTATTTTTATTGGAAACACAAATAAACACAGCTATTTAGTAGTTTGCAAAGTTAATTGTTATATACCCGCCATAATGAATCATGGCTTCAATTTATCAATATATGTCTGTATGCAAATAGGTATTTTGTATGTTTTTTTGTAATTTTTTCCTTTTATAATTCTGTGTGTTCTTTTTCTTCACTTTTTTGCATTTAGTTAATAAATACAATTAAAATGCTTTTCTTTAAGATGTGGTCATATGTACAGCAATATGGAAAGGCCTTCAATTAAAAAAATTATAAAAGATTTCAAGATGGTTCCTGCCCACACACATATGTCCCTTTGAAGATGCTTTCCATTAACGTGGAACAATAGTTATGAAAATGTGCTTAAACCCCTTTCCTGTTACCTTTAGAAAAGAAATTCAGAATCCTCTTTTTAGCCAGATTTTTTAAATGACAGAATGATCTGAATATTTTAAGGTGGCTAGCTGAACTTTAATGATGCTTGTTTGTGTTATGCATATATTTATATAGTTATGTTGAGAGTTACCCAGAATAACAACTAGATGAATACAAAGGAGAAGCAGTTCATGCTACCCTTCTTTCTTTCCCTCTGAAATATATACATTTGGGGGGGGGCTGGAAACTGCGACTGTATTATTCACACAGCTATCAAATAGATGGAAGAATAATTTATCCTGTAGATGAAGACTTCTGAGTATCAGAACATAAGAGAATAACAGACCTGGTGTGGACCTTGGAGTCTTCTAGTCCAATCTCCTGCTCAGACAGGAAATCCTACACCATTTCATACAAATGGTTGTCCAACATCTTCTTAAAAACTTCCAGTGTTGGAGCACCCAAAACTGAGGCAAGTTGTTTCACTGATTAATTGTTCTAACTGTCAGGAAATTTCTCCTTAGTTCTAGATTGCTTTTCTCCTTGATTAGTTTCCATCCATTGCTTCAAGATCTTTGGTGAACAACAAAAGGAGACTGGTGTAGACCTCTGAATGTGAATTACGAGCAGAAAATACAAAGATAAAGCTTTTACTGCATCCAGTCACTATTGCTAGTATATTCAGGTATTTCTACTGCTATGAGGGGAATGATTCTGATTCTGTTGTTCCTGTCTGGGTGGAGGTTTTGAGTATTTCTAGCAGGACTACCAGATTCTGTAACAACTGTTTTCCCTATGCCATCCATCTGGTAAACTTGCAAGGTTCGTTTTTCTTGCCACGTACATGTATACATCTGAACTAGACTGTGTCATTTCTCAATATATGTGGGTATATGCATAATTTTGTATTTATTTTTATTTATTTATTTAGTCATGTTTATGTAGTGTATATTGAAGGTGGAGACCCTTTGAGAGCTGTAGGCAACGAAATTTCATTTTAATGTATGCCGGTTAGTGTACATTGAAAGTGACAATAAAGGTATTCTAAGTCTAAGTTCTATCCCTAATTTTGCTTGCATGTGCTGAGCATAATTTATAATTTTGTGCTTTGGGCCCAAACAGTTGTGATGTAGTCCATGAATGTCTAGTGCCTGTCCATAAAGCCATTCCTTCTGTTAAGGGGGATCTGTAGGGATTTCATTCTGGAGACATTTCAAAAACATTATTAGTTTCTCAAATGGATATTACACTCTTCTCATGAGAGCTTTATTGCTTGATGCCTAGGCTTATCTTCTCACTGCAATTATAAGGCAGAGCAGCATCCTTCCTTGACATATAGCTACGCTTCAAATCTGGCTTTAAACATGGATTTTATTTTATTTGATAAAGCCCTCTATCTCAAAGGTACTTATTATGTATAAGCAAAGCTCATCATTATAAAAACTTTGGTGTTTGTATGCATTTCTATTTCAATTTAAAATCACATAGGTTCCGCACTATTATTTTTCCATACTTTGCCGTAATGTTTTATTGCTGTTATTTCTCTTCTTCCATTTTCTGCATTTTAAAACCAAACCCTTAAAAGCAAATCACAAGGGGGAGATTTGGCTTTCAGCCTGGGTGAAAACTGTATTTTCCTGTGCTTTATCTTTTGCATTTTGATTTTCTTTTTGCTCTTTGTTCTTAGTTGGTATCTTAACACAGGAAAAACTAGTGTTTAGCAGCTACAAAAGCAACTTTGGAATATCAAACTGTAGAAAGTGTTGTGGAGAGAGAGAGACAACAGGAGACAAAATATTGTTTTTACTTTCTGCAGATCAGTAGTCTAGAGGACTTCAGCTATTATGTAATCTCCCAAACCTTTATAATCTCCACTAAAACTAATGGAGATTATAAAAAGCCATTAAAAATCTATATGCTGCTTTGTCAACCAGGCTAAAACCCAACATGCAACAATAACAAATATTCAGAATAATTAAAATGCATGAATAGCCAGGGTGGTTTAAATATTTAAATCAGAATATATACTTAAATTTAATCCAGATTAAAGGATCTAAGAAAATAGGCAATAAAGGTAAGACTAAATTCACCTATTAGAAAAATATTTTTTCACCAAGAATGAGGAAGTACTGAAAAGGCCACTGAAAAAGCCATTATTAAATAAAAACAAGTGAGCATTTTTAATCACTTTTAATTATATAAATTAATTTACATTATATGAAAATTTAACTTTAACCCACTTTTGCTTTTGAGCATACATATTGAGGCATGTCAAAGCCACCCTCCACCAATAACCCTTCCTCCACAAAACTTTGCACGCTTCTGCTTTAGAGAGATTTTTAATCTGAAAATTAGAAAGTAACATTTTGAATAGAGTCATTCAACAGACAGCTAACTTAAAGGGGCTGTGCTATTTTTCTAATTTTAAACAAAGATCTTTCAAGAATGCCACAGAACATAATATGGCTGTTGAGGTGTAAAGATTAAGTGGTATTTGTTGCTTTTTTCCCTACTTTGATTCTTTTTGTCTTCGTCTTTTAAAGAAATGGAAGAATTTTCCTTTCGTGAAAAGAACTGAAAGGGTGATGAGAGTCAGATCAATACTCTAAGTCGACAAAGAGCACAGATTGTGATTATAGGGTATTTCATTTCAGCTGTCTTCACACTACCAAGAATGGTGTTCTAAGACGCAATTCCTGATCAGATCATTTCCATATTTGTTGGGTTTTGAGACCCATAATCTTCAGCCAAATCCATGCTAGTTGTGTACTATGGGACTTGAAATCCAACATTATAGGATGCCTTCCAGCAGAGCATGAAAGAACTTAGAAAAGGAAATAAACTACTTTGAATTGCAAATTTCTGTCAAAGAGTGGGACCCTCATAAACTCAGACAACTAACCTCTCCATCTATGTGTACCGTCTGAGTTTCTCAGTTGCTAAGAAGGATGACAGACTTTTTTGGGTGAAAAGTTCTTCAAAAAGAGTGCATTCTTGCCCTAAAGGAAATTATTTGCCCAATCTGTCATTTTAGTCATTTATATCGCTAGCTATGTAAATAGCGTTGTTAATGGATAGGATAGGTTTCATTAATAAATGGAATGTTGATTTCTGATCTATTTTTGATCAAATGCCCTCTGGCTAATCCGCCATCTCTAGATTCTAAGAATGAAATATGGGACAGGTAAATTTGGGAGGGTAAAAAATGTGAAAGGAATATCACTAGCTTTAAAAAAATTAGTCAGCAATTCAATGCAAATTTATGCTGGAGCCATCCTTTTCCCCAAATGGTTTCATTAACATTTCAGTTTTCCCTGTTTAAAAATATTCCTCAAATCAATATATGCATATCATTACTTCCCACAAAATATGTCTGCAATGTTATGAATAATTATTGTGGAATAAACCTATTGAACTCAGTTGGATTTACTTCTGAATAAGCAATTTAACTACTAAACTGTTGATCTAGAATTCATTAAGTCTACATTTTCCCCAACATATTGCTTTGAAGTTATAATGAAAGTAGCCCTCATGTTATCATCATAAATACATAATTATAGAATGTAACAGTTAAAGGGGAACTTGGAATTCTTCAAGTCCATTCCTGTGACCAGTTGTAGGAATCCAACATTGTATATATTACCGTATTTTGGAGTTTTCTCTTCAATTAACATATGAGTTTACCGTATACTGTACATAAATAAAATGTTGATATCCACAATATGCTGTCCCAATCCCAATTATTCCCTTTTGGTTTCTCATCAATTTATAACTTGCAACCTGGTTTAGAATTATATAAAACCAGGCCACTAATGATTATACACCAAAGCTTGACTAATAAAACAAGGCTAATGAAATTTACTCAGTATTTCATAAGGTTGTATCTGTATTTAAAAACATATGATATGACCTAAATAATTACGTTTCATTAAGAATTAATTTTATAAAGTTTACTATCTAAGCCAACTTCAATTTGTCCATACAAAGAGAATTAAAGTTTGGAACATGATTCTAGAATGACAAAGTCCCAACTTAATTTTGATCAGTAGTCCTACTGGTTAATCCTATATTACTTAATCCAAAACATTACTTAACAGTAATCCTACTGTTAAGTTATTTGAAAATTTCTGGTAATTTTTTATTAAAGCATAGACAGTGGACCTTTCCATGAACATATGTTCTTATTCTCTCTCTGTAATAATGGAAAAATATTCGTAATGATAAAACCAGTTTAAAATGTTTAAATCTGTGCAGTTTTAATGTTTTAATAATGTTTCTATTTGTTTTGTAACTTGTAAGCCATTCAGCATCACCTTATAGGGGAGATGAATGCCATAAAATTCTAATACTTGGAAAGGTGATAGAATTTCACTATTGGCTAATGTTTGAGTGTTTGTTTTTATTTTGTTGTTAAAGGACTTTATCACTCTTGAATAAATGGTCACATTTAAATGCAAAATTAAATAACTGTGCTTTATTTCATTAATAGCAGTCAGTTTTTAGTGCAAATCTTTAGTCTTTAGTGCAAGTCTTTAATCTTCAGTCAGCCAGCCAGCCTCAAACGTTATTCCAGTTGTCAAGATTGTTTTCATTTTACTTACCTTCCTTGAAATCAATGGAAAATCCTTAGCCTTGGGACTAATGTTAAGTGGCTCTCAAATTAGAATCAATTTTACTTTTGATGGATGGAAGCTACACTTTAAAGCAGTTCAATTGGCTTGATTTCTTGAATTATGGAATATTGTAACAAGTATCCTAGGTCCATACAGATAGGAGTCCTATCTTTTTCCTGAAGGCTGCATCTGAATAACCCTTACCCCAAACTGGTTTTCTCCTGATGTGGTAAGGATGGAGAATTTTGGGACCTGTAGTTCTAAAGCATCTGGGGGGGGGGAGAACTGATGTAGGAAACAGTTTTACATCAATGTCTGGAATGAAGAGACAAAGCTATTAATTCTCAAAGGTCAACCAAATGATCCGTTGACTTTTCTACGACTACTACCAGTGTCAAACATCATAATATGCAATATATTACAGTTACTAATATTAGGAGATGTCAGAAATTCTGAGTGATATTCCATTCATTAAAGCGACTGCTTTTCAGCTAAGGGAAAACATAAGGACAGATTAGTTAGTGGTGTCTCTCAATTCTGCTATGCCTTTTCATTACTTAATTGTGGAAAAGCTGATGATACCCAGTGAAATGTGTGAATGTTTCAGGTCAGAGCATATTTTGTTTGAAGTGATGGAAATGACACAGCTTATTTTATTTCTGGCACTGACAAGTGACCACATGAGGATTGTGCATGGTTTTTCTTCCATCCATTTTTCCCCAAGGACCAAAGTTTAAACAAGCTTTATTATCTAACCCTAAATAATTTATATATAAACATGCAACAAATGTCATTGTATACATTTATGCTTCGCACACAATTATATTATACACAATAATCTATGGATGGCAATTTTTTTTCTTTGAAGGGTCTCATTTCTATCGGAATAATCAACTGGGAACTACAGACTTTATATGGTTAGATGAAATGGTAGCAATCAAAAACAGAATTCAGTACAGCCACTAATTTCTTTCTGGCAGTTGTTCTCCTTTCTCTAAAACTGAAGTCCCACTTTCTACAACCCTTCCGCATCCTTTGGGAAACAACTGACTGTTCAAACTCTACCCATCCTAGGTGGGTTCGGACCGGTTCGGACCGGTTCTATAGAGTAGGTAGTAAGCCGCTGGTGATGTCACGGAACCAGTTCTGGTCCATGGAGGCCGCCATCTTTTTTTTAATTATTTATTTTTGGGAATTAAAAAAAATGGTTTTTTTTTCTTCTGCGCATGCACAGAAGCCAACTTTCCGGCACTACACGTGTGTCACCATCTTGTTTTGGGGCTTTTTTGGGGGGAGGATTTTTTTGAATTTTTTGGTACTGCGCATGCGAAGCACGCATGCACCCACAAAGGCATGGCCGCGTGTCACGGGAGACAGTGAACCAGGGGTAAGGTAAGTTAGAACCCACCCCTGCTACCCATGTAAAGATTTACCTGTGCATTCATGCACTATGAACACTATAGTCTTTTCATGGGAAAAAATATAAAGAAGAATAAACGACTACACCCTTCTTTGAAGCACCTGAACATAAAATACCAAACAGTTGCCAGATGAGCCAAACTAATTATTTCTAAACATGTTAAGCTATGATGATATAAATAGAAATCCTGGATGTTCTCCTTTTATGGATTGCATATATTCACAGTGCTGAAATAAGAAGACTAATTTGCTTTGGAAGAAAAAAAGGCATTCAGGGTTTGGGCTAGGTTTATAACCTATAAACAAATCAGGAACAGCAGGCAGTCGGAACAGAGTCTTGCTCTCTGATCCTTATGACAAAGATTAAGCCTCATAAGCAGCCTCATAAATTTAAGGAAATCATGTACATAAAGTATAATATGGAATTATAGTTCCTGGAATTTAGCCCAGGGAGGGTAGTCATAAAAGTACTTTTTGTTGCTAAGGAGAAATTCATAATGATAGTTCATTGCAAAAAGATTCTTTAAAAAACAACAACTCCAAAATCCAATTTTTATGTAGTCGTTCTTTTCTGTGGAGAAAATCAAAGGAAATATATAGTTTCTTTGATGTCACCACCCACTTTTAAATAGGGCCTAATTCTATGGTTAAAAAGAGATTGTTCCTTTTGAGCAAATATCCCAAAATAGCATATTAATGCACTCCATTCTATATTCAATGTACTTGCTCAGGAGTCTCCAAACTTGGCAACTTTTAAGACGTGAGGATTTAAATTGGCTGAGGAATTCTGGGAGTTAAAGTCCACAAGTCGTAAAGTTGCCAAGTTTAGAGACCCCCTGTACTTACTACTAGGGGGTAAATGGAGATACAAAACTCAATAGCCTTAAAGTATTAGCAATGTATGCCAATCCAGAATTATATGTGTATTTAAGCTTCTGAATATATGCAATCCACCAGGGGTGGGTTCTAACTTGCTTCACTGCCGGTTCGCTGCCTCCTGCGCCATGTGGGAGTGCCTCGTGGGCTCGTGTAAGCACAGTAGAAAAAAAAATCCAAATATTTCCCCCCCCCAAAAAAAGGCCGAAAACAAGATGGCAACGCATGCGCAGTTCCAGAAACCCGGCTTTTGCGCATGCGCAGAAGAAGAAAAAAGAAAAAAATTAAATAAAAATAGATGGCGGAGTCCACGGACCAGAACCGGTCCCATGATGTCACCGGCGGCTTACTACCTACTCGGTAGAACTGGTAGGAACCCACCTCTGCAATCCATTGACAATGACCCTTATGGCTTCCCATTCAGCTAACAATGTGCCCAAAGACCCACTTAAATTCCAGCAGTAACTTACCGTAATTCTTCCTATAGGATTATCATTGTGGAAGAAGGTCAAAACATTTCAAAATGAGTTTCATTAATTCTTCCCTTTAATGGATGATCCCTGATGGTACTTCCTAGCATTATAGTACCATGAATCTCAATCTGCCATTCCAGACTCCTGAGAAAATATAGGTTAAGCAGTTGGATGTTATTATTCCCAAAACCTCAGTGCATATATTCTCTGGTTCCTGAAATGAGTTGCCCATTTTTCTACTAAATTTAAAAAAATATTTGAGATTTGAGGAAGGCCTAATCTTTGTCTAAGCTTGCACATAACATCAAACCATTATTCAATGTGTGAAATGCTATAAGAGAGACACCCCACCATCTTGTTTTATCCGGTGAGCTGCATCTGGCTATGATGGCTAAAAACTGCAGAATACCCTTATTTATTTGGGAACAATGTAAGTTTTAAAAGCCATAACGCAGCTAAGACACAAAACAAAGAAAAACATCCAGTAATTCTTCCCATTTCTCTCTAGTCCTATGGTGGCACCATCCACTTCATTAACCTCAAATTCCCCACAAATATTAAATCATTTATCAAAAGATTGTTGCCCTTAAGTAAATGGTGGTTTAAATTTATGAAAATTATGAAAAATGGCTTCAGAAATCATTAACCTATTTTTATGGCTTACTGTGATGTGGAAAGAAGCAACACAATAAAGGATAGACTCATTCTACCCCCTCACCAGTATGTATCTAGTTTCCTTTCCCTCAAAGAAAAGGTTTGAATTAGGCAAAACGCTTGTGAACTTCTTAGAGGACTTGATACTGATTTTATAAAAAATAGCTGTTGTTATACATACTGTATATTTGGACATGGCAAAAACTACTGTGAACTCCGGTGAATCCAAAAGTTCTAAACTTGTGAATTTATCTTTATCTTTAGAGAGTTTGGAGTCTCTCAATATGGTGTAAGTGTATAAGAAGGGGAGAAAAGACTTTAAGACTAAATAAGTTTTAATTACAAGCCTACAGTAAGCCACTCTCTCTCCTCCTTATTTAACCCAAAGGTGCTTTTCCACAAAAGGCAACTGGACTTCTTTGTTTTTTGCTTGAAGAGGTTTCACTTCTCATCCAA
>JANHFT010008231.1:25866-37090 GCA_032467955.1 Pseudoxenodon macrops | reverse complement strand
GAAGAAGGACATCAGCCATGTTGGACTTAATTCTCATTATCAGAGATGAAATTATAGAAGACATTGAAGCTACAGGAACTTTAGGGGGGAGTGATCATGCAATATTGGAATTCAACATTATGCAAGCATAGGCAAGAGAACAAAGTCAAACTAGAGTTTTGGACTTTAAGAGAGCTAATTTCAATAAACTTAGAGAGAGTTTGGGAAGGATTTGATGGATGAGAATCCTCAAGGGGAAACCACTCAAGAAACATGAGATTATAAAAGCCCAGTCTAGCACAATACCAATGAAGAAGAAAAATAACAGCTCTCAAAAGAAACTTGCTTGAGCAGGGGGTTGGACTAGATGACCTACAAGGTCCCTTCCAACTCTGTTAATCTAATCTAAAACCAACATGGCTGCATAAAGAACTCTCTGACAATTGAAAGACAAAAAGGACAAGTATAAAAAGTGGAATGAGGTGCACATAAGTAAGGCAGAATATCAGCAAAAAGACCAACCCTGCAAAGATGAAGTGAGGAAAGCTAAAACTCACAATGAACAAAGGCTTGCGACAAAAGTAAAAAATAACAAAAAAAGCTTCTTCCAACAAATAAAAAACAAGAAAAAAGTCAAGGAAACAATTGGCCTCTTGGTGGGAGAAAGTGTGAAGACGGCGACAAACAACAGGGAGAAAGCAGAATACTTAACTTGTTTTCTGCAGCTGTCTTTACACAAATGGATAAAATGGTCCAACCTATCAAAAACAGCACCACAATAAACAGATTAGGAACACAAGTTAAAATCGGGAAGAAAATGGTAAGTGAACACCTGTCTACCTTAGACAAGTTTAAATCAGGGGTGATATGCTCCCGGTTCGGTCCGGTTCGGTAGAACCGTTACCGGACATGTGGCCTGGTTCGCAGTACCAGTAAGATGGCTGGCTGGCCACAGCCCTGAACCGGTCCCTTCCCCCCCCTCGCCGCTCGCTCACCCCGCGCTGCTGAGCCAAAAACAAGAGGTGTGGGAGGGGGGAGACCGGTTTTGCTCTCAGCAGGCTTCCGTAGAAGCCTGCTAGGCAAAAAATGGGGTGGAAAGAAAGAGAGAGGGGGGAGGGAAAAAGAAGAGTAAGGAAGGACTACAAACCTGGCACTAGACGCAGCTTCAGAGGAAAATCCAGGGCTGGAAGGGACCTGGAGGTCATCTAGCCCAACCCTGCTCCAGCAGGACATTGTTAAAGTGAGTTTCTGTCTTTTGATCCCCCCAGTCACATGACCACACTAAGCCACACCCACAAGCCACGCCCACAGAACCGGTAGGGAAAAGTTTACATTTCACCCCTGAATTAAAGTATATAGCAAGTTGGGTCTGAAACCTCCTGTCTGTGCTCTGAAGAGAGTTCAAATCTTCCATTTTATTTTCCAGTCATTTGAATGTTGAGGCAATAATATAACCAAAGCATAAACTGAGGCATTTGCAGAATCCAGATAACATAACATATTAGTTATCCTTACTAATGGCACGTTCAGAGACCATTAGCCTCCAAATAGAAAATGCTCCAGCATAAAAAAGAGAATGATAGCTCTCTTGAAGCTTCTTGTATTTCCTGAGTTATTTGACTTAGTTCTGGTGAAATAAATTGCTAAACTACTGGTTCAGTGTGAACCAATAAGCAGGATATACCTCCCGCCGACATACATTTGAAAATCTGTACTGCTGTTCAATATAAATCTTTTTCTTTAACTCAACATCAGCTATTCAACAATGTTTATGAAACCTCTCATGAACTTCCTAAACATGAAAGCAAAGTGTCTGAATTAACCATTATCTAGTATCTGCTGCTACTTGCAGGACTTCTATAGATAAGATTTATAAATTGTTAAGAATTCCATAATTCCTCCAAATCTTCATGAAATGAAATAACCATGGATGGTTTTAACATGGTAAATTATTTGTTGTTAACAAATCAATGCTGATTGCAAATATATCACTCTATTTTCTTCTGAATGTAAAATTGATTATTATACAGTATGTGTATGGGGTAATTATTTTCTGAGCACAAAACTGCTCAAATGGGTTTATCCTTTTTCAACCTTCTGGACACGTATACATTTCAGTCATTTTCTTCCTTTCAACATACTAAGATTCACAATTATTAGTTAAATATTAATTGAGAAATTCTTTTTCTGTCTTGTTCTTTGTCATATTTTATCTAATTAGTACTTGTGAATGATGCTGAATAGAATCATGTTCAGAAAGATTACATTTTAGAGGATTGAAGGGAAACATGGAAAATATCTGAAGAAGACTTTTAATCATTCTAAAATAGAGATATGACAGTGATTTTGATTATGTGTCATGAAGTTGGATTTCAGTTTTTACTGACCATATAGATCAGGGGTGGGCAATTAATTTTCCCAAGGGGCCAAATGAGAAACTGGGACTGTTGTGGAGGGCTACCTTGCCTGTGCTGCCCCGCCCTGCCGACTTCCCCTCCCCTGATGCTGCTGATGCTACAGGCTGGACAAGGACAGCTGACTGGCCGGATGTGGCCCCCAGGCTATAAAATGCCCATGTCTGACATAGATAGACCAGAATGAGATATGAAAGAAGTGACTGATAAAATACTTTTTAGATTGATTTAGAATTGAATTATTTTTCCACTCTAGAGTATAACTTGGTCAGTTATTCCAGTTCTAATCACATTCTTGATGGGGAAAAAGATCTGAATGGTTCCAACAAGATAGTTTATCCTCCTAACAGAACTGGGGATATTCAGCCCAACCTCATAGTAATGTCTTTGGAAATGTATCTATTTTAGCAAGGTACTGGGAAGTTTGCTTAACCACTCTGCAGCTATGTTGAAACAAAACAACACACTGAGCAGATTATTTCTTGAGAGCAAAAAGAGCCAAGACAGCCTTCTCAAAGTATGGAAAAATGCCATCTAAATGGAAAATAGGTGTTCATTTTAGCCCCATATCTGTCATTCATTGACCTCCATGCTAACTTAAGGTTTAAAAAAGAAAGATGTATCTTAACTATAAATACAACTGTCCACACAATTTTGGATTCTATTTTGAGTAGGGGGTTGTAGATTGTGCAGAGAGCTATAGTTAAATTCAAGCAACCCAAGTACAACAGATTATCAGACTTCATGGAAGTTGGCGAGAAAAACATTGCCCACTTTTGAGTTTCTCTGCCTATTAAGCTAATACTTGAAGGATGATTTCTGTATATGTGTGTTTGAATGTATAACCAGTAAACTGTGATATGTGCTCTGAGAGATGGATTCTGTTTACCTGTGTGACCTGCTCTTTCAAGACTTTCTTGGGCTCTCACAAAAGGGCAGGCTGCCTCTTTCATAGATAAGTACTGCCACATCTGGCAAAATACCAATCATAATGTCAGCAGGCTATAAAAACAAAGTTAAATGTAAAAAAAACTAAAGGGCATCATGCAGACTTTAAATTTTTCAACTCAAAATGTATAAACACGGGTCTGTTATAATAATTAACAAGATTAATATCTTTATTGTGACCAAATAAATAGTTATAAAATTGTCAACAAATACAATAGGATTCTTCTTCAGGCTAAAAATTAAACAAAGTAGCAAAATGATAAGACAGAAATTTGAGTCATGATTGAAAACTCCCCCCAAACTTTTAATGTCAGAAATGTATTAAATATTATTTGAATTTAAAATGTAGCATTTTATTTTATGACTATATTATGTACAGAACTGATATACAAAGTGGGCCCATGTAACATGTTTATACTAGCCTCCATCCCAAATTTATACTTGAACTTGCCTGTCAGCCACCTATCTTGCTGAGTACAGTAGTTGTAACATATAGTTCTCACCTTTCTTGGTATTATGCATTTTTGTCCTCTCTAGAAACCTAGATTTAAGTCCTCGACTTAAATCACAATTGAGTCCAAAGTGTCTATTGCTAAATGAGACGTTTGTTGTGAATTTTGCCCTATTTCACAACCTTTCTTGCCAGAGTTGATAAGTGAATCACTGCAGTTGTTAAGTTAGTAACATAAACATGTTAAACATGAGCCATAAGTGTGCAGCAGCAGCCAAAAAAAGCCAATGTAATCCTAAATTGCATTAACACTGGGATACAATATAGATCAAGTGTGGTACTAATACCACTCTATAAAGCTTTAGTTAGACCACATCTAGAGTACTGCGTCCAGTTTTGGTCACCACACTATAAAAAAGATATTGAGACTCTAGAAAAGGTACAAAAGAGAGCAACCAGGATGATGAGGGGACTGGAGACTAAAACATATGAAGAACTGTTATAGGAACTGGGCATGGCTAGTATAGTGAAGAGAAGGACCAGGGGAGACATGATAGCAGTGTTCAAATATTTGAGGGGCTGCCACAGAGAGGAGGGGGTCAAGCTATTTTCCAAGGAAGCAGGGGTGGGTTGTAAAGGGGCGTTGGTCGTACCTGATACGCTCCTTCTCCTAGTGTTGAGACAGCCTCCAGGATTGGGTAATCTGTCCTCTCAGCTGATTGGACTGAGTCTGTATAGTTGAAATCCCTCCCCTGTTACTAGGGAAGGTAGCTTTTAAAACGAAGACAAAAAATAGACTCGACGCAAAGCCCGTGTAACAAGTCTCCTGGACCAGTGTGAAAAACAGTACAGAAAGGAAACAATGGAAGACAGAAAAAGGGAGGGGCATGGAGGCTGTCTCAACCCTACGAGAAGGAGCGCATCAGGTAAGACCAACGGCCCTTCTCCATAGTGAGTTGAAACAGCCTCCATGATTGGGACATACCAAAGCTTGGAGTCCAACGGGCGGGCCTAGGCATATTTTGAGCACTAAGGGTCCGACACCATTTGCTGCAACACCCTCCGTCCAAACGCAGCATTGGCCAACGCAAAAGAGTCCACTTTATAATGACGAACAAAGGGAGATGGAGTAGACCATGTCGCTGCTCTGCAGATTTCATCTAGACTTGCTTGAGTAGCCCACGCAGCCATCGTTGCAGCACTGCGGGTAGAGTGGGCTGTCACGCCAGTCGGACGTGAAAAGCGACTGCAAGTCGTAGGCTTTAGCAATTGTGCCGTGGATCCACTGACCAATCATGGATGAAGACACTTTCACGCCAAGGGTGAGCAGTTGAAAGGACACCAGGGGGGCCTCTGTTTTGCGGAATTCCGCTGTCCGTTTGATGTAGTTGCGAAGCGCCCTCCTAACATCCAGCTTGTGCCAGCGGACCTCATATGGATGAGATGGCGATGGACAGAAGTCCGGCAGATTCAGTTCCTGGATCCTGTGAAAGGTCGAATTTACCTTAGGCACGAATAAGGGATCGAGGCGCAGAACCACCCTATCCGGGTGAAACATGCACAAGTCCTGGCGGACAGAGAGCTGCCAATTCTGAAATGTGTCTCGCCGAGGTGATGGCCACCAGAAATGCCGTCTTGTAGGTCAGGCAGCGGAGACTGGCCGAGTGTAGTGGCTCATATGGAAGGCCTATCAACGATTTGAGGACCTTGGTAAGATCCCAGGTGGGGAATCTGTGAATCACAGGTGGCCGCAGGTTGGACCTGTGGAACCTGCGAATGGTAGGGTGTTGTCCCAACAAGCCCAGAGGGCCACAGGTAAGTACAGACGCCAAAGCTGCCACCTGCCTCCTTAACGTATTAGGTGACAAGCCCTTCCGCAGTCCTTCCTGGAGAATGTTGACAATGTCTCCTACGAGGACCACCACTGGAGACAATTGGTGACGAGCACACCAGTCGCAAAAGGTTTTCCAGGTGGCCGAGTAGATCCTCTCCGTGTATGGATGCCTAGACGCCTGCACTGTCTCGATGGCTCCCTCCGTTAGCCTGCCTTCCCTCAGGGCGCCCTGCTCAAGCGCCAGGCGGTCGGTTGTAACCATGCCAGGTCCGGACGGGTCAACACCCTTTGTGTAAGGGACGAGGCAGACGGAGGGATTCGCCAGGGTCGCGCTGTCGACAGAGCCTGGAGGTCTACAAACCAGGCCCGGTGCAGCCAATGCGGTGCAACCAAAATCACTTCCGCCCTTTCCATGATGATCTTGGAGACGACCCTCAAGAGAAGAGGAAGTGGAGGGAAGGCGTACAGGAGACCTGTCGGCCAAGGTGTTCGAAGGGCGTTGACCCCCTCCACTCCGGGAGACGGGTACCGTGAGTAGAACCGTGGGAGGTGCGCGTTCTGTCAAGTGGCAAGCAGGTTGACTAGCGGAACCCCGAAACGAACCGTTAGTTGATGGAACAGGTCCGGATGTAGGCGCCACTCCGCAGGGTCGATGGTCGTACAACTGAGCCAGTCTGCTTGGACGTTCAAGACTCCCAATATGTGGTCCACCGATATTGATAAGAGGTATCTCTCTGCCCATAGTCCAATCTGTTTGGACTCCAGCATCAGTAACTTTGACCTGGTGCCCCATTGCTTGTTGACATGGGCCTTCGGTCTGTCTCTCCTCCGGCTTGAGGAGCTCTTCTGCTTCTCCCGGAATAGCCGTGGCATGGTGCAGGGCAGCGACAGGAGTGTCGACCGTGGGGTATTGTAATATCTTGGTCAGGTCAGGTGCTACCTTGAAAAAGCGCTTTCCATGGTGGAAGGGAGTGACCCCGAGGCAGGGTTTGTCCACTGTCTCTGGACCACATCCACGAACAATTTGGGAGCTGGCACCACCTCCGTTTCTGGCACGTTCTCTGAGAAGAGGGGGTCAGTGGCCATAGATGTGCTGGTAGTTGCATCCTGTGTGGACTGGCCAAGAGAAACAGAGTTTTTTGCCTTAAAAAGCAAGGATTTAAACACGGCCGGTGGAAATAGGCCTAAGAAGGACGGCCCTCATCCTCAGATAATTCAAAGTCCTCTGGACCCTCATGCTCAGAAGGTGGAGATTGTGAAGAGCGCCCTTCAAGTGGGTCAGGAGATTTCTCTCTGTGGCAGTAAACACGGTCAGTCTCATATAGAGAGTGGCTCTCAAAGATCACCGAAGGACGATGATAGCGTTTGAGACCTGCCGCAATGCCCCGTTCAACTGCTGCTGCTATCATGGCTGACATGTTCGTTGTGGTTTCCTGCCAGAGGCCAGCAGCTGTCGGAGTAAATGTTGCCTCCGCGGGCGTTGTGGGCCTGGACTCAACCCTGTTAGGGCTGGCTGGAGGGGGAGGGTCTTGTCCCCAAAGGGCATGCTGGTCAGATACAAAAGAGGCAGCGGCTCGGGCCAATTGATCCTCTGCTGTGGCCGAAAACACGTTAGGAGGGCTGGATCTCGTATCTGTCACCTCTGGGATGGTCTTTGAAGGAGATCCTCTGCTCTGTACCTTGGCATACAACTTCTCTAGGGCCCGATCCCTTCTGCATTTGTCTCTTATTGGTGCTACCTTTTGTCTTATGTTTCGCATTTTGTGCGGTTTTGGAGTGTGATGTAGAAGCTCCTGAGACCAGTCCCTGAGACCCACGTTCATCCCCCTCCAATCTGGCTTTTTGGCCGGTCTTGCTCGCCATTTTGGTCACTAAACGGGTCGGTGGTCTCACTTAGTGACCGCAACCAATTGCGGCTGTTTTCAACAGTTGATGCCCGTATGCCAGCTGATAATTCGTAGAACCACCTTAGTTATGGGCGGTCAGTAAACGAGTCACTTGGTTCACTTAGTGACTCTGTTTCGCAAGTTCTTAATTACATTGGCCTTTTTCAATTTTAGGAATTAGGCCCTGACCTATGGAGCATAAATAGCTCCTGTACCCAGAGCGCCGAGCTCTTGCACTATAGAGCACCAAGCTCTTGCCTCAGGGAGCGCGAAAGCTCTTGTGTAATTATTATTATTTTTTTAATCCTGGCAGGGGTTGCAAAACGTGGTTGCCAGTAAGTCTCAGGTCCGTTATTTTATCTGCTTTCAACTTGATTGAAGCTGCTGCAAGGAATTCACATATGAAGCATTGCGATATATTAACAAAATGGCTGATACCTCAGAAACCTTTTTTGGCGCCTTTTTTCCCCATTTGAAAATGCCGCCGCCGCTTTTCTTCACTCAGAGCCCGGCCGACTGCTAATGTAAGCCAGGCAGCCAGGGAAGGCTTTGTCCACCTAAGCTAGTCCCCTGCTCTTAGGCAATGAGTAATGAACCCCGGGAAGTTCCTAATCGCAATAAGGGATCGTTGTGAAATAGGGGTGGGAAAGATTGAGAGGCCGCTGGATCCCCGGCAGCAATTAGCGCGCCCAGCAACTTGACCGATGATGATGGGAGTCAGCTGGGAGACTTACTGTTAGATGAAAGAATTATACTGGTCAGAAGAGAAAATAGACTATGAGAAGAGATAGTGTCCAGGAGAACGGGCTTTATACGTCCTGTCCGGCTGAGACTGAGTTTTAAAAGCTACCTACCTTCTCTAGTAACAGGGGAGGGATTTCAACTATGCAGACAGTCCAATCAGCTGAGACGACAGATTACCAATCCTGGAAGCTATCTCAACACACTATGGAGAATGAATAGACTAATAGTGGCACTGGACTAATCTATAATTTCACTCTTCAAAGCTTATCATGTTATAGATGATGACAAACCTGATTGTTTCATTACAGCCTTTTGACTAAAATAATAATGAACAGATCTAGTTGTTCAGTGCTCATTGTGTTAAAGAATTTCTTTATTTTTCTTCTCACCTCAGTCTAGGAAAGAAAAAACAAAGCATATTTTTTTATTTCTTCTTTTTTTCTGATTGGAAAAGTATTATCAATTTCTTGAAATGGTTGGTTTTGCTTTCTTTTAGTTGCAAAATTTCCAAAGAAAAGAATGAAAAAAGTTTCATGTTCCAATAAATCAGAAAACTGAGTGACTTCTCCCTAGTCCCTGTTTGTTTCTCCAAAATAAGCCGTCAGTTTCCAAAAGTAAGGAGATAAGGGCAAGTAATTCATTTTCATTTTTTTCCTGACTGATCAAAAATAAATAACCTTTTCTCTGTTATGTCCTTGTTTTTACATTTCTCCCATGAGCTTATCTGCAATTGCCTCTTCTCCTTTTTCTTAAACTTGTTGTATCTATTTGTCTCTATATATTCCAAACTAGGGAACTGTTCATTGCAGGCTAAGATTTTTGTGTTACCCTTAGGCTGTTAACTGCTTTAGATTTCTCTTAGTTTGAAGTATTGAATATCAACTGAATGTTTGACTGCTTGTAAATCATTACTCTCAAATATTATTTAATAATTTCTATTGATTGCTTAATTATACTTTTATTTGTAGATTTCAAAAATGTTTGTTGAATAAACTACAGGGTGTTGTCCCAACAGTTTGTTACTGTGCAAAAATGTTAATAAGGGAGTTGCAGGCTTTCTATCATCAATAAACATATTAGATTGCAATAATGAAGAATTATTAGAGCAATGGGATGCACTAGAGGACAAAGAAGATTCTCTCAGATCCAGTTATTAAGAACTCTTGTTAAACCAAAATTCCATAGGGATGTTTGGGCTTTAATTTGCATTTGGTAGCTAAAATTACCGCAAAAGTTAAATACTGCCTTAGTCATGAAAGCCAGCTGAGTGACTTTGGGCCGGACATTCTCTCTCAGCCCAATGCACCTCACAATGTTGTGGGGAAAATAGAAAGAGGAAAGTGTGTTGGATATGTTTGCTGCCTTGAGTTATCTGTAGAAATGATAAAGATGTGCAAATAAATAATAAACAATTAGCCAAATAGTGACTGCTAACAATAAAAAAGATAAATTTAAAATTGTCTTTAGGAAGTACATATTGGAATTAAAATGAAAGGAGAATCAGAGTAAGTCTGAATAGAGGAAATTCAGCATTAAAGGAGATTAGGAAGAAAAAGAGGCAGCAATAAAAGAAGCATAAATATAACAAAGTAAACTAGATTTTATTCAAAAGCCCACTGATTTTGGGATTCTATTATCTAACTCTTGGTGGGCTGCGACTCCTCCTTGGACCAACCCGGCTTCTTTGGTCTGAACATCCGCTCATCCTGACATGACAAATGCCTACTCTCTGGCTTTCTTCCTCCTAATTACTACTGCCATCTTGTGATTGTGACCTACCTTTGTACTTGTACTTCTGTTCCCCCACCTCCACTCTGCTTCATCTGTGCTACTGGTTTTTATCCTTCCTTGTCAGTCTGAATTTATATCTGATGTGATACCTGATGATGATCTCATCTATGTTCTTCTAACCTGCATCCATGTGCAGTAATAGGTTCCACCTGTTTTTAGAACTAAGCCAAGCTTTTACAACTAACACTATACCTACTAGTGAAGGTATTTCCAATTCTGGAGTTGGTGGGTGAGCCAAAATCTTTGATAACCTCTGAAGAAAACGTAGTGGCTTGCGTGGCTCTTTAATATGATATTTCCTGTCTTGCAGTATCTGGAAAAGTTGTATAATATAAAAAATCAGTCTGTATCTAATTGGCGCCAACATTATTTTCTTATTTTCTATGTTCATAGTAAATAAAATTGTTCATACATTTATTATATTTATAGAAAAATTCTGATCCTTGAAATTTCCTATATTTTTACAATCTAATAAAAAGGAATTTTGAGGAGAGAACCTGGAGAAAATATAATATTCTTTCCCATTTTAAAGGACTGTATGAAATAGAAATGAAAACAGGATGAGAGAAGACAATATAGCTCGAAATTAGCAATAAATAACTCTGTAAATTTTCTTCAATTCTTACTACAAGTTACATTCCCAAAACAACCACTTATATTGTGGCTACCATGCACCAAAAGTTGAAATGGCCTGGCAGGAAATAAAATACCTGGTAAACCTGTGCTAATTCCATCTCTAGTCTAGCAGACCGCTTAGTGAATCCATCTTTTGTGGTTAAGCTTCTGGGTTTTGGAGCTTCAGTTCGGGGCTGTGTAACAGAATCAGGAAGAAATGCTTCTAGTTCAAGTAATCCTAAGAAAAATAGAAGATGAACATAGAAACTAGAAGGTATGTTTTAACATTGATGCAAGAGAACCACCGTATTTTTTGGAGTATAAGACGCACCTGAGTTTTTTGGGAGGAAAATAGGGGGGGGGGAGGAAATCTGCCTACCAGATATTCATCTGGCTAGTGTCCTTAGTCTGGTCAGCTTCAGCACAATATTTTATCCCCTGATTAGGACTGGGGAAAAAACCTTCTACAGCACAGCTGATAGAGGGAACCAATCAACAAAGCATGCAAAGCCAGGAAGATTGTTAGCACCTGGTTAGGTCTGAAAAAAAAGGTTCTAAAGCA
>JANHFT010008228.1:6386-18144 GCA_032467955.1 Pseudoxenodon macrops | reverse complement strand
CACCTTTTGTGCCGCCCCGGAGCGCTGCGCTCCCAAAGCCTGTAGCCAAGCGGCCCGTTCAAGCCGCTGCTGCCCATTCATACCGGGTCCCCCGGCTTTGCCTTGGCGGCTGGCCGTCCTCTCGCCCAAACCTCCATTCTTCTGCCCTCCGGCTCCGTTCCCGGTTTGGGGGTCGGAGAAAAGGGGCTCTGACACGCAGCTCGGCCTCGATCGTTCAGACGACTCTTTCTCCCGGCTGATTCCCTTGGTCTTTCTCGCCTGGGGTTGTGACCCGTCTGCCTGTGCGGTGGAGATGGGAGGCTTTTTGAAGCAAGTGGGGGCATCTTTACAATGAAAAGTAATTCCTAGAAATCTCTCCCGATGCTGTGTGGGTGGCCGCGATTGCCAAGGTTTCCCCACAGCGCCCCATATTTTTTCTTACATCTTAGTCAACAGCAAGCATCCGTTTATTAAAGGGGTTGTCTACACCATTTATTTGAAGGCAAAAGGCATCATCTCCTTAGCCCTTGCTCATCCGGATGTTCAGTGATCCTTCCTAGCCTGTCATACATACATGCATATATACACACATCTTTGTTTTCTCTTTTACATGTACATTTCAGATCTGAACAGAAGGTTCCTTTTTTATTTCATGTCTTTGGGTGCAGTTGCAGATGGGTTATGGTGGGTACTCATGGCATTTCTCTACTCTGCAATGGATCTGAGCTGTGCCAGCCTGTTCTGGTTGCTGCTGTATAAATCGCCTAACATGTTGGCTCTGCAGTGTGAATCATAATTGCTGGAGCCATTTCCCTCACCACATGGAAGCAGCTCTATGGTTTTACAGTACTCTCTGCTTCCTTGTATCTTTAGCATCCAGAGGCTAAATCTTAATCGCTGTCTTTCTGCATGTTTGGATTTTGTTGAAATGCACCACAGAATTACTGTGCTACAAGAAGTAACTATAATTAAAGATTTGACTTGGAAAGCTATCAGAATGGGATTGTATCGCTACAGTAAATTATACATGTGTTAGCTGCATAAATCAAATAGGGGTGATTATAATCGGCCCATCCTGAACCCCTCTCCAGCTCCCTCTCCCCACAAATCTTGATCTTGCTTTAACAACTTGCTCTAAATCAAGGACTGCCTGTATACATAATCATAATGTAGTCATAATGAAGTGGCACAATGAATGGTTCCGAACTAGAAATAGGATTGTGAGTTCAAATTCATATCTTAATTTAGCCACAAACTTACTAGGTGAATATAGGTCACCCACTGCTTTTTAATCAAACCTATCCTAGAGAATAGATGAAATCCTTAGAAGAAAGTTGGAATAAAGTCATTATTTAAACGTGTATATTCTATTGTGATGAATGCAGTTACATATCTCCGCATTTGCCTGCTAGTTTATGAATAGACCTTAAATTGTTATTACTGTAATCTTGCCAAATCTACCCTAACTGAAAGGAGATTGTTTAAAATAGCTGAACTTTATCAAATCCAAAAAACCTAGAAAATTGTAACAAGCATAATTATTGCTAATGAAGCTTAAATGATCAGTATCCATGAGATTGTTCCTCCTTTCAGAGAAAATGCAGATGTGCAATTTTACTCTGCCATTCAGTCAATCCAGCATGTAACTTAGTTTAAGCACTGCCCAACAATACCACTACTTTTACAAGTTCTGAGCATTACCGCTCACTCACAAGATATTTTCCTGGTTTTCAAGCACAGTTCTTGCAAGTCAGCTTCATCATGTTACATCAAATTGCATCTTTGCTGCTCTACTATCAGTCTCTCACTCTTTTGAGTTTTAGCCATTTATGCAGATTGCACTGTTTGAATGTAATGCACTTAAAATTAGCAGCATGCAACACTTCCAACTACTGAAAAAGTACTGTCTAAGTCCAGAGACTGAATTATGAACAGCTAGACTAGGCCTCATATGTATTCCCATAGCCTGACACGGAAAACAAAATTTACAACCACAGTTGAACCCAACATTTCTGTTGTTAAGCGAGACATTTGTTAAGTGACTTTTGCCCCATTTTAGGCCTTTCTTGCCACAGTTGTTAAGTGAATAGTTGCAGTTGTTAATTAGTAATCAGATTGTTAAGTGAATCTGTCTTCCCCATTGAGTTTGCTTGTCAGAAGGCTGCAAAAGGTGATCACATGACTCCAGGACACTGCAACTATCATAAATACGGGCCAGATGCCAAGCATCCGAATTTTGATCATGTGACCAATTCACTTTTTGTAAACTGTAAATTTGAATGGTCACTAAATGAACGGTTAAAAGTTGAGGACTACCTGTATTAATATTAAAGTTTATGTATACAGTATCTTTGCAGCTGATTTTACAGTATTGTATCACAAGGGAAGTATATATGTTGATAGGTATTTTAGGAAAAGTAAGTATGTGGTTTTTGTCCAGAAAACTATTTACAACCTGTGTTGCTTGGGCTGGACTTGCTCATTCCTGATCTGCCATTCATTAATTATTTACTTCGGTTTTTATGCCATTTCAGTCTTTTAATCAGCTCAGTTTTCAGTTCTAATAACTAGGATGAAAACTGTACAATGGTAAGCAATCGCATCATACTGTAATCAATAACATAACAGAATAACAACAACAACAACAACAATAATAATAATAATACATGTCCAATAATTTTATAAAACACATTAAAAAATTGCAGCTTCCTGCAATAACACCAGCAGAGCTGCAAAAGACTGCGCTACTTGGAACATCATATATTTTAAGAAGGTACTTGGTTGATACTTAGGATGCTGGCAGCAACCCGTATCAACCATTAGCACCAGTCAATGTATTTATGATGCATTTTTGAATATTCAGTTGACTGAGTTTCATGTTTAATGAATAAAAGAAATAATAATAATAATAGCAAAACATCAAATGATACCCATGGACCTTCTAATCATCTGGTGTTGCCTTTCAACCTTGGGAGCAGCTAAATTACAAGTCCTCTTGTAATTGTGTTTGAGGCTTGCCATAAGCTTCAAACAGTCTTCTGATCTAATAATAGGGACGAAGGCTTAATATTAACTTGTTGTCATGTAATCAAGCAATCAAAAGAGCTAGCCGCTTTTCTGACTGATTTTCCCCTAAAACTGAAATAAGTTCTTGCTATTTCTCTTAAAGGTTTTTTAAAATTCCTTATCATTTCTAGAGCCAGCTTGGTATAATGGGAAGCTAGTAGGCACCAGGCTAGTAGCCCAGAGACTGAATTATAGTCCTGCTTTAAACACAAAGCCAGCTAGTTAACTATCTTTCAGCCTTAGGACTCTGCAAAGCAAACCACTTCCAAAATCTTGCCAAGAAAATTGCAGGGACTTGCCCAGGCAGTCTCCTGAAATCAACCATGACTTGAAAGCAGTGGTGGGTTGCTGCCAGTTCGGACCAGTTCGCTAGAACTGGTACTGGAAATTTCCCCCCGCTCGCCGAACCGGCAGCCGTCTGGACACGGCCCCAAACTGGTCATCCAGCTTTAAATTCATCTACCGGAGTGAATTTTACTTGTAAATAACCGTCTGCGCATGCGCAGGTGCTTTTAACACGGGAACAATACAAAACGTGCCCTTCCAGCGTGACCCCCAAACCGGTAAGGAAGGTAAGTGGAACCCACCCCGATTGAAAGTATGCACACACAACATATCATCGTATACTATTTTCTGTCAGAGTTTATACTATGTTCTCATAAGGAAATGGGAACCTCTTTTCACCCTCTTTTTTACAAATCTGTGGCCAATTGTGCCTGTTAAGATTTAAGTGTTGGGAGAGAATTTCCCACTTGCATGCATGCAAAATGTAATAGCTTTCTATAGCATTCATTATTTTTAGTTCATCATGGTCACTGCCTTGGGTTAAATCTAGTTACAGATAATCCCCAATTTGCAACCATTTCTTAGTAACTGTTATATCAGCCTTGAAAAAAGTGTCTTATGACCAATTTTCACTTACGACCATTGTAGCATCCCCACAGTTGTGTGATCAAAATTTAGGCACTTGGCAATAGTTGCACTGTCCTGAGGACATGTTATCACCGTTTCTCAGTTGGCCTTCGACAAGGAAAGTCAATGGGAGAAGCCAGATTCGCTTAATGGATTGCATGATGCACTTAACAACTCAAGTGTTTCACTTAAACAGTAGCAAAAGGTCATAGAATGAAACACAACTCACTTAACAACTGCCTTGATCAGCAAGGGATTTGTTGGGCTCAATAGTAGTCATAAGACAAGAGCTACCTGTATTTGCCACTCCTCTCCTGAGAGGAGATTGCTTCTGAGACAATTGTTCTATGGCACAATCATTTACAGCAGGAATTGTCTGAGTTCTTTTGCTCATGGCCCCCTTCTGAACCCCATTTTGTGACCATAGCCTCCCCATGGTTAATATAAAGATATTTACTACTATAAACTGCAGTAATAGTCAGCTACTGAAGTTAGCAAAGATATGTGAAGATTATGACAAATTGATCACATGCCTGGCAGTTATGTTTGGGCAATCCCCTAGAAATGTGGCATGGCTATCCGGATGGCATATGCTCCTGTTGGGAGGAAATATCCTTCTGGGTTCAATTCCAAGTGGGGAAAAAGACACTGGAAACATGGAGACTGCTTGGAAAGATGGTTTAATGATGAACAGGAGCACATGGTTTGAGTTCCTGAACAGAAAAGGGGGATCACATGCTTCAAGATGTTGGGTGAAGAAGAAAAAAAAGGAAGTTGCTGAGACTCCCTGAGTTTTTTTTATACCCTTTTTTGGGCCCCACCTCAGAGTTTGCTGTTCCTGTATAAGAAATGCACTCTGATTGGTGATCAGACTCCCAGGGGGGCGGGGTTTTTTAGCTACCTTTGTAGGTTGTCTCCCAGGCTAGGTCGAATCTTGTTGAGTGATGCAATCTTCCCAGGTGCCATGTGGTAAGTTTCTGTTGCTAGATGTCCTGGAGGCCATGTCTTTTGTGTTGCAGATGACCTAGCTCAGGTCATATTGGCCCATTGAAAAAGAGTGAGTCTGTTTCCTGCCTAAAAACGTGTTTCTCCATTTCTCATCCAGGGAAATATAATATTCTGCCTTTTTAAATATTTCCTAAAATATTTCATTTTCTAGGTGAGGGGTGGGTTTACTTCCTACAATCCACATTGAGAACCATGATTTAAAGTATATTTGTTGTAGTTAGTTACAGTTATACCAAATCATTCCACTTTTTAGTTCCCCAAAATGCCTGCAATGGTAATCTATCAAAACCATGGTGTTGAATAAATAGTAGTCCCAAACCTTTACACATAAATGTAAAATCAAAGGATGGATGCAGTGATTGTTCCATCTTCTAAATATTTTGGTTTTTTTAAATACACTTTTCATGTTGTTCCACCTGGCTCTTGCGTCTCTTAAGAGACAGAATGATACTAGTTTCATTCTAGCTAAATTAATCAAGCATAATTATATTATTCTGCTTCTTCAACTAATTGCCTTGATTGGAAGAAACATTCTTTGTTGTAGGGGAAATTCTAAAAATAATTACTGTATACCCAGAGAGTTTAATTGTTAATATATATTTTTACGTGCAAGGCTATCATTACATTATATTGGAGCACCGTATAGCCTTTTGTTTTTACTTTTTTATTACATGTTTGTGGGGATCTTTGCCTTCTGTACTAAATTGTAATTATAATCTATTGGGTTTGTTCTCATGGATTAGTAGTCCACTGATATTACAAAACTATAATATATAACTAGTATTCCACTGTGGATGAGTAGAGAAATGTTTAATACGAATCTTAACCCAGAGTTTACACCTGACATTCATCTTTACATATGGCAAATATGATCGCAATTTAGCATGACATTAACCCTTAAAATGACATTAGCCTGACAAATAGAAGTTTGATTAGGTTGTGACTAAAGATAGACAGTCCTCTTACTTGCATGACTAAATAGAGAAGGTAAATCAGCAACAATCAATTGGAGTAATGCTGATGTGAAAACTGGAATGAATCTGAGTTATCCAAAGAATTAACTCATTTCCTATCTCTTCCTCCTCTACAGCCAGGAGAAAGGTTATGCTGTTAACATTTGATTTTTCTTTCTGCTAATCCTTGTTAGTTCTTATATATGGGCCAGAAATTACAATTTGCTTTCATGCCTGTTTCATAACTTGTGATTTGCAGTTGGCTTGATTAGAAGCAGATCAATTTGTTGGAACAGGATTCCATGTATTTTTTGCATTAACCAGGTTTGTGAAAAATGAAATTAAAACACAGTGGAATCTCTCTGACAGAGAACATACTAACTAGCCCAATTCAAGTTGCTGCTTGTGCACATAGTTCTAATCTGGGCAAAATTATGGGTAAACCAGAATATTTGTGTGAATGTGTTTCTTATTCAAATACGTTAACCTATCCTGCTGTTTCATGTAGGAAATAATTAGTTTTGATCCCAAGCAAAAGTGTTTTTGCTGTTCATACCCCTTTTGATAGTTTTGTGTTTATATTGGCAAATTGCCCTACTGAAGCCTTTTGGATGAAAGCCATAAGTCAAATCCTGTTCAAATATTATTATGCAAACAAGTCTGAAGGAAAACAGAAGTGAAGCATACTGATTTGTTCCCTTTTTACTTCTTTTTCTATAGCTGTGAAATGCTCAGAAATTAGTTTTCTGGGATATCTGTACATTTGTATATTTGAAGTAGTGAATCATCTGTGATGTTTTAAGGAAGCTTGTTTTTAAAGCTGTTTACTAGACAGATTGAGCTAAAGTAATCCAACAAGTTGAATGACCTCCACAGTAATACTTCAAAATATATTTGAATAACTTTGCCTTTTCATTGGCTTACTTTAGGCTGACTGTCCAGCCTGTACTACTTGGGACTGAAGTTGCAAAGTCATGGTGATGACTGATGATCCATCATGAAGAGATTCATAAAATTCTAACATGAAAAAGAGAAAAAGAACTTAGATCTCTTCTGCCTAGCACCCATTTAAATATGCACAGAGCGGTATAGTGTGCTATGATGAGTTACATATTATTTGGAAACCAACTGAAGGCCCCAAGCCATACATTCTGCATGATGGGGTTAACGTTTTGGTACTTCTTCCAGATACAGTTTTTTGGTATCATCAGGGCAATAGGAAAGCTGGACTTAAAATATTTTTTCTTCACAGTATTTATTTCTTTGAGTTCTTGTAAGCTTATGCTTGTGTCATTAGTGCTTATACTACATCAGTGCTTATAAAAGAGATTTCCTTTTACTGGCCTCTTTTTTGTTGCCTTCCATTTTTAAAGCATCAGAATTTGTCCCATGGCTCTTACCTTTGTGTTATTAACTGTTGACTATAGTCAGCTTTAACAGTATTAGCTTTCTATGTGCAGAAAAACCTTTTTAGACAAGCAGTGTCTTACTGTATTTTAAAGTAGCATATGCCACAAAGACTATGCCATGACCTATTTCTGCACACATACGTTAGTATCCCAAGGGATGGTTTCAGTTTCACTTGCTTGCCCGCCCCTGCTCACCTCCAGCTGTGTGACCCAGTTCCTAACAGGCTACTGACTGGCCTGGAGATTGGGGACTCCTGCTTTAGATGACCGATAACAGAACGGTGCATCTATTTTTGTGCTGCTTGATCTCTCAGCAATTTTCAGTACCACTGACCATGATATTCCTCTCGGCCACCTTCCAGGATTGGGCTCCATTTTATGGCATTTCTCTTCTTTCCTCTTCTTCATTTCTCTGATAGCAGTGATAAAGTGATCTTGAAATATTAACCTTCTCAATGATACATTGGCACTGAAATGTAAGCTATTTGGAAGTAGCATTATAAGCAAATCAGAACTCCTAGAGTTCTATAGGAAAGGGAAATTAGAACATAGTGTTCTATAAGAGTGTGGTTCAAAATCCTCAGTTACTCCTTTGGATTTAACTGCATCTAAACTTCATTGTTTTATAAGCCTACACTTGGGGCTTATAATTCTTCAGAAACACTAGTGATTCAGGAGCAAGTAAATATCCAAGTCAATTGTTTGCCTCAGTCAGATACTGACAGTAATTTTGTCCCTTGTGACCATTACAATAATGATGCTGACTAATTTTATCCTCAGATATAATAATCACAAGGCACCAGCACACAAATATTGCCTTGTACAATCAATTGGTTTCAGTATTAAACTTTAGTAACATGGAAGTGGAAATTATTGATACCGTTGTTAGCTATTTTTTCCTCCAAGTTGGTTGTATCAAGTGAAAGTTCTCACAATACTGTTCTAGTGCAAATATTCAGTTCTCTCCAAATCTGCATGTCGTATCTGCCATAGCTCTAGAGTGGTGAGCATAACATGCAGTCCAGTCTTCAGATATGTGGGGGGGGGGGACCCAAGGATTTGATAAAGTCATATTTTCTATTATAAAGCAAAGGCACAAATGTTCTGTGACTTCCATGGTAGTTTTTGGACAATCCTGCTAACAGCAGAGATGCATGTAAAAGAAGATAGTAACAACTGGAGGAAATAGGGAAAGAAGAGCCAATTGAAGTAAGATCAAAACAGGAGTCCATGAAGCAAAGTTTGTCATAGGGAAGTAGAAATTAAGTGTTTCGGAAATCCATCACAAGTAGGACCATGGAATAATAGCATGAAATGTACTACCTACTTTTTCCAAACTATGAATTGGAAATGAACGCAGCTATTTGAAGTCTTTTTAACAGTCATCGCATCCAGTGGATTAAAGATTGATAGACAGAGGCTCAAGTGTCCTATCAGGAGGACAGAGTGATTTGAATCAGGAAGGCATCCATTTCAGAGTTCATGTATTATTGAATCAGAAGTGGTTGGTTACCGCTGATAGACAGAGCAAGAGATGCTCAGTGAAAAACTAGGCCTATTCTCTCCCAGTATGATACTGTATATCTGTGAAAAGAGTATGTGCTTACACTTGTGATTAATGAATCAATATCGCTGCCACAGGTTTAGAAGAAGCTAGGACAAGCGAACTATGTGCAGATATTTTCAGTTCAAACTATATCAAAGTGCTTAGGTAATATTTTTTTGGTCAGTTCAATCATATCAGATTCTTGGAGACTGCCTGAATAAGTCCCCACAGTTTCCTTGGCAAGGTTTTTCAGAAGTGGTTTGCCATTGCCTCTTTCCTTGACCTGAGCGAAAGTGATTGGCCCAAGGTCACCCAGTTGGCTTCACGCCCAATGCAGGAATGGAACTCACAGTCTTCCAGTTTCTAGTTTGATGTCTTAAACACTGCACCAAACTGGCTCTTTGGATAAATAAAGTTAGTTAAAAGCAGAGGGTTTTATTGTGGAGAACAAAACATATTTTAAATTCTTATTTAAAATCCAGTTAATTTAAAGTCTAATTTAAAAATCCCATTTCGATGTTGGGAAATTTCCATAATAAGCTTTAAGTAAAGTGATGGACCTTTACTTTAGCTAAAGTTCTAACAATGGAGATCTAATATTTTACTGTTAAATAGAGCGTTTATTATACAAACCTTTAAATCATTTACCCCCATCTCCTTAGAAATGAGGCATAGATTTTTGTTGGTACCTTCTGAATTACTGCAAAGATATTAAGCAAAGACATTTGCCTGAGAACATTTGCCTGTCACTTACTCTTTTTCTTCTATAAGCAAGGAGATTTTCAGCCTCCCCATTTAGATGTATTACTGAAGTCTGTCTGCCATCAAAGATTTCACCAAGTATAATTATCTGCATGCCTTCATCTGTATTTTCACATTGCTGAGATCCAGTCGTTAAATAAACAAAAAAGAGAGTACTAATAACAAATGACGATGGCTGTTTTTTTGTCTTTTTCCATTCACGCATTCACTTTTCATTCCATTGATCAATTCATGCTTTCAGCTTTTTTTGTTGACAGATGCAGGACTGTCTCTTTCAAAATTGTCCTTCTTGTCCAGTATGTAAGTCCTGGGTTGGAATGTGGAAGGTCCCTCCCCCTGTGCGAGATTCAGAAAAGGTGAAAAATCATGTGATTTTTTTTCATTGTAACACCAATCTTTTGGAATAGCCTTCCATGGGAACTGGAATAGTGCCTTCACACCTGATTTTTTAAAAACTAGAAATAAAGTTAAAAAGGAGTAGTTCAGGAATTAAGATCAGATAATGAAAGCAATGATAAATGATGGTTGGAATATGAATTTAAATTTTTGATGACTTTTTATTATTATTAATGCATTTGTTATGGTATGCAATTAGCCTTCAATTTATGACCATTCATTTAACAACTGCTCAAAAGTTATGCCACTACTGAAAACACTGACTTACAACCACTCCTTGTAATTATGGCGGTTGCAGCTTCCCCATGAATCATGGATCATTCCACATGATTGTAATTCAGTTGCACTTGGCAACTAGTATGTATTTATGATAGTTGCTGTTGTCCCTGGGTCAGATGTTCATCATTTGTGACCTTTCCAGGAAGCTTCCAACAAACTCAACGAGGAAGCTGGATTTGCTACACAACTGCAGCAACAAAACAAAAAAAGTCATAAATTGGACATGACTTACCATCCCCTTGTTTAACAACGGAAGTTCTAATTACAATTGTGGTTATATGTTAAGGACTACCTATATGACTTCTGCTGTGGTTACAGTATTGTTTTGATATAATCCGCTTCAGCTGTAAACCACCATGCGTTTCGTGGAGGGTGGTGCATAATTATATAAATAATACTGATTTCCTTGACTTTTACTAAGCAGCAAAGCGAAAACTGCTGAATTTCTCATTTCGGAGAGGAAATGCTATGTTCTACATAGTGCCTCAAAATAATCGCTTCATATTCATTTGTCTTAGTGCCAGGAGTGCCAAATCTCAATGTATACAGTAAATGGTAGTATAAATAGGTATTTCTTCTTTCAAAACGCAGTGCAGCCATAGAGCAACAACCTTTTGATATTTCTAAGGAGCCTCATTTGATTAATGTACGAAAACAGCCTTGTAATACTTAGAACATTGCTGCTGCTTTTAGAGAGGAAGGAAGAAGCCATAGCTTGCAGCTCTGCAGATAAACTGGTTTCCTGATCAGTGAGGAACTGCTAGTTCCATGCTGCACTCTGTGACTGATGGAAATAGCACGGCTGGAAAGTTTTACTAAAACACCAGAATTCACTTAACTGAAGACACGTATAAGTATTGTGCAAAAGCAAGGGTATCTATGGTAACCCTGGTATTGCTGAGCTATAAATCCCAGCGTCCCTAGGAAGTATGGCCTGTGGTGAGGGAACCTGGGAGGAGAGAATAGTTTAAACATTTAAACACTGTACCATCAGCAATGACTAAAGGTGGTGCCTGAGATTGCCTGCCTTTATACTAAACTTGGTTTTAGCATAGCAAATGTTGTGAACCCAATTTTTGTGGTTTATTTAATCAACCAAACAGTGATTCTGCTTAGCTTTTTACCCAATCACTCAGTCATGCTGAAAGATTTCTGAGCTACAAGTTTGTCCCGAGCACTAGAATGAAATGAATCTCATAGCCTTCATTCCGCATTTTTCTTCTTCTCATTTTGGAAGAATGTGGGCCAAGGCACTCCTTTGGTCACTGCTGTTTGTTCGGTGTCAACAAAAAAAGTTAAAAGGATCCGTGGTCTTTGTATACTGAATTTTGTAACAAGAAGAAAACAGATTTCTCTAGCAATTGCAGGATGTGAAAGAGGATGGGATACATATGCTCTCTCTCTCTCTCTCTCTCTCTCTCTCTCTCTCTCTCTCTCTCTCTCTCTCT
>JANHFT010008227.1:322152-334623 GCA_032467955.1 Pseudoxenodon macrops | reverse complement strand
TTATTCCTTGTCTGGCCTTCAGGTACTTTGGAAAATAGCTTGACCCCCTTCCTCTCTGTGGCAGCCTCTCAAATATTGGAAGATGCTCTCCTGTCTCCCCTGGTCCTTCTCTCCCCTAGACTAGCCATGCCCAGTTCCTGCAACCGTTAATCGTATGTTTTAGCCTCCAGTCCCCTCATCATCTTTGTGCTGGATGCTGGAAATAAAATGCTGCAAGGAAAGAAGGTCTCTGTTTGTTTGGATGTCAGAAACTTCAGTGAGAACACCATGTTTCCAGTGGTGCATTTCAAATCTTCTTACTGTCGGTTTGCTCAGGGGCATGCTATGGCCACGCACTCGCTTCAGTGCTTTAAAAAAGCTTCTGTGCATGCACAGAAGCAAAATCCAAGATTGTGCCGCCTATGGCACCACCGAAAGAACCGGCTCAGGGGCGTGGCAGGCCCAGGTTACTAACGGTTCTACCGAGCCATGCTGGTAAGTTTCTAACGGTTCGGTAGAACAGGACCGAACAGTTAGGAACCCACCTCTGGGTGGCTCACAAAATGGGGTTGCGATAGATGGGCTTTTATACAATCTTTGGGGCTTTGTGATTGAGATGCCTGTTCACTGTGAAACGTACTTTGACTGCGCCTTTTTACTATTCTAATTATTGCTCCCTGGCTCCCATTGTGGCTGAGAGGTCATGCCCTGTCCTTGGAGCTGAGTGGGGAATGTAGACTTTAGGAGTCTTTAGGTGTTTTTCTACTTTTCAATCTCATCAGCGCCAGCCTTAGAATTAGAATAGAATAGAGCTGGAAGGGACCTTGGAGGTCTTGTAGTCCAGCCCCCTGCTCAAGCAGGAAAACCTATACTACTTCAGGTAAGTGGCTGTCTAGTTTCTTCTTAAAAACCTCCAGGAATGGAGCGCCATAGGCAAGTTATTCCACTGGTTAATTCTTCTGTGGGAGCTGTGCAGGGGTGGGTTGTAATTTACCTTGCCGGCAGTTTGCTGCCTCCTGTGCCGTTTGGGCGCGCCTCGCACAGTAAAAAAAAGCCCTGAAAAATCCCACCCCCCAGAAGAAGTCTGCGCCTCGCGTGCACAGAAGAAAACAAATCCAGAAACAATGTTTTTTTCCAAAAAATAAAATACCCCAAAAAAGAAGTCGTCGCCCACGGAGCAACAGAACCGGCTCCGTGATGTCACTAGCGGCCTACTACCTACTCTGTAGAACTGGTTCAAACCGGTAGGAACCCACCTCTGCTGTATGCCCCTAAGATGGCACACATTACATTTCTACTTGGTGAGCTGCATCGAATGCTAGTTTGCTTCTGGATGCAATTCAAGATGCTGGTTTTTTACTTTTAAAGCTCTCTATGACATGGAATCAGGATATCAGGTTCCATGGGGGATCAGCTTTTCCCAGCTACATCTATTCTCCTATCAAGGCAGAGGTGGGTTCCTGCTGGTTCAGTCTTGTTCTCTAGAACCCATAGCAGGAATTTCCCCCCACTCGCCGAACTGGCAGCGACGGCCGGCTGGACACCCCCCTGAACTGGTCCTCTGGCTCAAAATTGGTGCTCTGGTCTCAAATCAGCTGGAAAACAACCCTCTGTGCATGCACAAAGCCTTCTGTGCATACACAGAGGGTTTTCACTCGGAGGTGACAAGGGTGTGCGCACTTGCTATGCTCGTGCGCATGCGCACTTCTGTTATGACTCCGAACCGGTAGGGAAGGTAAGTAGAATATACCCCTGTATTAAGATATGCTCTGGATCCTGTCTAAGGGGACCAAGTCCCATTAGATGAGAATTACAGGGTCTCATCTGCCAGGACCAAGGCGACATGTCTTTTCTGATGTGGCTCCTTTTCTCTGGAGCATCATCCCCCTGAGGTAAGGTTAGTTCCTTCCCTGTCCTGAAAATGTGCTTCCTCCATCCATCTTGTGGATTCCATGGCAAGCCTGCAAGGTGCCTAAATCATGTTAAGTGACTGTTGTGCTCTGCAAGCTTGTAGTCCCAAAGGTGCTTTTTCAAGAGGCAACTGGACTTTCTGGTTTTTCTTTGAAGACTTCCCTTGCCCCTTTGGGACAACCATGACCTGGATGACTGAAAATCTCCATAGCTTGTGGGTTTTCATGTTTTTATTTTCATTTATATTGAAGTCTCATCTCAATAATAGCAATTTCCCCAGGAAACTATCTCTCCTCCTCCTCCTCCTCCTCTTCCTCCCCCTATCTTGAAGGAATAAGAGGAGAAAGAGGGGAAGGAATAAGTGGAGAAATGTGGACTGCAAAAGAACATTTTAGCTCTTGGCCACTGTCTAAAGAATATTTGGGTTTCTTCAACTTGGATGAGAGAATTGCCTTGAGGCCTAGCAAGAATGTTCTTCCTGCCCCACTGAGTCTAATTATTCTGGCTCAAAATACACTGAGAATATGTGGCAATGTCTGGCAACGTCTAATGGCAATGTCTAATGCTGGCAATGTCTAATGCTCTTGGATGGTAAAAGTGAGTACCAAATCGGGTGAAGATGAATCCCTGTGTTCTGTAGAAGCCACACAGTATATCTAAATTCTGCTGTGGAAAAGAAAGCATAAGGGAAATTACCTTGCAGTATGGATATATGAAGAAAACTTGCTATCAGATAAAATGAAAGAGGCCAGAGTGAAAAAGTTGAGTTGAAATAACAGAAATTTGTTTTGTACAACAAAATACCTTGAGAGTATTTTCTTTTTCTCCTTTTTCTAAGGTAATTTCAAAGTTTATTATTATCCTCATCAAAATAATTACATCTCATCTTGAGTTTCAAATGACTTTTCTAGCATTTCCATTCCATATATTTTTTATTTGTAACCACAAACCAGCACTCCACCTAAATCATAATTTCATATCTTGACTTTTCCATGCATATGTATGCGTAACATTATGTCAGTAACGTTTCCTGAAATGCTTCCATATAGAATTAGACATTTAAACAAGACATTTATAAAGCAACAATTCCCACATAGAGAAATACCTTAGTGCTGATAGTCAAATTACTAGCATCAGCTTCATATGCTATAAACTGCAGTAGGGAGATGACAGAAGAAACTAAAGGAATATAGCCAACCTGAAAATAAACATCTCTGATCCGTAAAAATAATATTGTATGCTATTTATCAAAAGCTGATTTTTGTTAGACCTCTGTAGGCTCGTTTGGAAAAGCATCTAAATTTGGCTGACTGCTGTTTATTAGGCATCAGCTTAGAAACAAGCAAGAAATTTCTGGAAACTTCTGCCTGACCTTCTGAATTCAGAATTCTCCCTGAACTAATCTCCTTTCAACGAAACGGTGTCAGGGTACACTTGATGTGCAGTTCCAGCATTGCAGTCACATTCCCAAATGGGTTTCTTCTCGAGCTGTGATAGGGAGGAGAGCATGAAAACATGCGACTACTGAACCATTGCTAAATTTATATCCCAGTCTAAAATACACAACTGCCATGTTTCCAATTAATGTAATGACATTTTAACCATCATTCCTGCCTTTGTGTTCACCTCATGAGTGTTCGAGCAGTCAAACAATTTATGGAATATAAATTGCTTCATAGACTATAAGTGCCTCCTGTTGTTAATGGGCAATTCAATATTAATACTAGATGTTGCGAAATGGACTGCATTACATATGGGTTCAACTATTAATATGTCTTACCCGGAAAAAAAGAAACTCCAGTTTCAAGTATAATTGGAACATAAACATTCAAAATTAATTAGATATGACATAGATCAAAACCTGGCTGGTGAAACAATTTTGTCTTGTTTTTCCATTGGCCCCAATCCAATATGAATCCGGTGTGACAAAGAATTGTTGTCAGTTTTACTGCTATGAAAGAAAACCTGCATTTCTTTGCTGCTATGACTAGTTGTCTGAATGTTTCTTTTTTCAATTATTGTAGTTCTACCCTATGCAGTCGGGTTTTTTGAAGATGAGATGGGAGAGAGAGAGAGGAGAGAGGCAAAGGAAATCCAGAGGGGCCCTTCTGTCTGTAGGCCCCAGGGAGATTTGCCTTGCCTTTATATCATGATTGGGTTTATCTTTCAGTTGGGTCATAGACTAATTAATTATTCATTTGAAAGATGCAAAATTAACAAGCCCTGGTTGACATCTTGTCTAATGCCTTAATATTACAGGCACCAGCCAAAGAAAATCTATCTAGCATAGCTGTATTTTCTCAATGGTACTGTTCCTTGTGGGAACTGCATGGAGTTTACTCCATATGGTCTGACTCTGTCTGTAGATTCAAAATTAGAACGTGAGTACAGACAACACAGAGAACGACAATTATCAATATCAATCAAGAAGAGCCAATATATCTCTATTTGTTCTTGAATGTTTTGCCAACTGTCATCAATTAAGACCGACAACACAAATATTATAAAAGGCAGATAATGTAACAAAAGAAATCCTGGTTAAAAATCACTAGTCTAGGTAATATAACTAGGCAAATTTCATTAGAATTTAAGCTATGCAGTACCAATGCAAAACATAGTCACATATAACTCTCCATATATTACAGTCCCCCCAAATATAGAGGCTCCTTAATTCAAATATTTGCAGACAGAATAGAACTGAGTGAGCCATAGTGCATATTCCTTTACTTCTTTCACATTTATGTAAATTTTAGAAGGTCTGCAGTATCATCATCAAACCAGAAGTGATGTTCATATATCCTTCCCTCCCATGGTAGCACTATGTCCAGAATACTTTGGGAATTCCCTACTTGATAAGAAGACTTAAATATAGTACATTGACTTTACTAGTCTTTTTAGAACTTCATGTTCTTGAACTGTGTTGAGACTCCAATTCCCCGAATCTCCAAGCAACAAAGGTGATATGAATTTCTAAGATTTTGAATCCCAGCACAATTAGAGTCTACTGGACTCTACGGTAGCTGGACTATGATCACATGATCTAATTGATTTTGTTATGATTTGGATTTTAAAGCACAGACTTTTATATAAAGGACAAATAAAATTAGGAATGTGGAAGGGAATAAGAGACCCTTGCTACATTATATTTAAATATCAGTAGGATGGCAGCATTCCAAGTAATGCATCCATAGAGAGCAGAACTCCAAGGCAGGTAGATTCCTCAAAGAACAATTTATTGGATACATTATATAGACACAACTGGTGAAAACCAACTCGGAAAGTTCTCGCAGTTTTCACCTAATTAAAACGTGAAAGTTTCCCCAAGTCATCAGTCACATTGTCCAATAGAGGTGCTGGCTGGTTGCTTGGTTATTCAACTCCGCCTTTTCCCAGGTTGGAATGACCTTGATTCCCACAAGAAAACTTTTTGTTTTGACTACAAACCCCTGCTATCTATTCCCCCACCTCCCTGTCTCTTCTTCTGCCTTGTGGTAACCCTGAGGCTCAAAGATGGCCTCAGCCAGGTTCACTTCAGGGTTGACATAGGAATGCTGAGAAATAACCAACGGTAATTGTGGGGACTGATGACGATCTCTTAATGTGTTACCACTTTGATTTTGCTATTCATTTTCCTGATTTTAATTTTAAGTTGTTAATTTTAAGCTGCTGAATTACCACTCCGCTGTAAGCCATTCAGAAATAGATCAGCTTATAAACTGAATGAATAAATGAAGGAAGGAAGGAAGTTGAATCCATCTGAGTTCTTTTAACATATTTTCCATTTGCCCTACAGCTGCAGAAGACCGCAAGAGGATCCCGGGAAACTGAAACTCCTTTCTTCCAAACTGCTGCACAGCCCAAGGAAACACTCACAGGTTTAGATGATTAATGTGTAGCTGATCATATATAGAGAAATTAACTGAATTGCATCTGAGAAGCTAGCTAATAGTACCACTAAAAGAACACTTTAATATTCCAGTGTTGTTGTAATGTCCAGTAAAGAGACCAAAGTGCTTACGGACTCATACATATATACCTGCTTAGCCTTAGTCTGCAAACTATCAGTATTATGCATTTACCAAAAATGTGGAGGAGATGAAATATAGGAAATACTGCATATATATATATATATATTTCTAACATTCAATTCATAAGACTGAATTTGATTTAAAATACATGTTTTAATTCATTTCTTGTCACTACCACTACCAAAACTCTTACTTGCCTCAACATCCCCTTGGAAGGCCCTACCTGTTGGCCATGTCATTTTAAGGGCACTGCATCACTTCAATGAATATTTGAGAGAACTACCCGCTTGAAGCTGCTCTGCCAAGCAGTTCTTCCCCCCCTTCCCTTCTGAGTGCAAAATGAAATCTTGCTTCATTTTTTTCCATAGATAAAGAGGATGGAAAAGTGCCTGAAGATATATATATATATTAATGAAAAAAAACAACCAATCATCATCATTTTAGCCATTGTCTATCCACTGCAGGACGAAGGCCTCTTCCACATGTTTCCAACCCATATGATCCTGAGCGTTCTTTTAACAGTTGGGCCCACAACAATGTGGTCAATCCATCTTGTCTTAGTTCTCCCTTTTGGATGCTTTTTATCAAGAGGGATCCATTCTATGACTGCCTTGGTCCACCTGCCATCAGTTCTTCTTGATATGTGACCAGCCCATTTCCATTTCAATTCTTTTACTGTCTTAATGATATTGTATACTTTCATTTGCTCTCTAATCCATGTGTGGGTCTTTCTACAGAGGTGGGTTGCTGCCGGTCGGACCCATTTACCCAAATCGGTAGCGGTAATTTGGCCCCACTTGCTGAACCAGTCCTCTGGCTCTAAAACAACATGAAAATAACCCTCTGCACATGCGCAAAGCCTTCTGTCCATGCACAGAGGGTTTTTACCTGGATGTGATGGGGGCGCGCAAAACACGCACTTCTGATGCAACCTGAACCGGTAGGGAAGGTAAGAGGAACCCACTCCTGTCTTTCTACCTTGTCTTGTAATGCCGAGCATGTATCTTTCCATGGCTCTTTGCGCCACTTATAGTTTTTGTATTGATTGTGAGGTTAGGTTCCATGTTTCACCGGCTTATGTTACAGCAGGTAGCATGAACTGATCGAAAACTTTTCTCTCAGGCATAGAGGGAGATTGTTCTTCAAAATTATGCTTAGCTTGCCGAATGCCTGGCAACCACATTTAACACACTGTTCAATTTCCTTTATTGTTTCACTTTCCATTGAGATCCATTGGCCAAGGTATATGTAGTGGTCTACTACATCTAGTTCTTCTCCAGACATATAGATATATTTCTTTCTTTAGTGAATTTATTAAACATAACTTGACTCTTTTTCAGGTTTATTTTTAAGCCAAATGGTTCTCCTGCTTCGTGCAGCTCTTATATGTGTCTTTGTAGCTCTTCTGGGTCTTGTGAAAAGAGAACAACATCATCTGCAAATCTTGATTTAAATAGGCGCCATTGATTTTTATTCCTTCTTTTACCCAGTCTAGTTTATGAAATATTTTTTCAAGGTAGGCTGAGAAAAGGATAAGTGATATTGTATCATCTTGTCGTACATCATGTTCTATGTTGAGTTCCACTTTAAGGGCATTAAGGCAAATTGTCACCATTGTTTTTTCACATATTGAGTGTAGTAAGTTTATGTAAACAGTGTCTATGCTTTGGTTAAGCAATGCATTAATTATTGCTCGCTGGAATACTGAATGAAAGCCATGTACTGAGACATAGTGTACTCATTATGCTTTTCAATGAATTGCTGAACACTAGATGTGATCCATTGTGCTGTAGCGACTTCTGAATCCTGCCTGCTCCTTTGACTGTGCATCATTTAATGTTCTCAATATTCCCCCCCCCCAAAAAAAACCTAATACAATATATGCTGCGTTTCCCCGAAAATAAGACAGGGTCTTATTTTATTTTAACCCCTGAAATAAGAGCTGGGCCTTATTTTCAGGTCTTATTATTTTTAAGGTGCAGGAGGGGGTGAGCATTGTCACTTCATGGCTGCTGCTGTGTTTTGGGGAGGGCTTATTTTCAGGGGATGGCTTATTTTAGTGCATGCACTCAGAATCCTGATTGGGCTTATTATCCGGGGAGGTCTTATTTTCCGAGAAACAGGGTAGTAAGAAAAAGGTAAGGGAAAAATCAAAGAGAAAATAAAAAGTGCAAGAAAGAAAAGTTAAAAGGAAAAGAAAGAAAATACAAAGAAATAGCTTCCAATTTTCTTTACAGCAGTTATAAGTATAATTATAAGTTTACCTCTATGGTTAGAACATATTTCCCTACTTTCTATAACCTATTCTATATAATCATCACAAGTTCACTTTTTCTGTTTCATGCAAAAAGTCCATAAGGGGTTTTCAGTCAGCAATAAATGTAGATATTATCTTCTCTCTAATCAAAGCAGTCAATTTGTCCATCTCAGCAAGTTCCATCATTTTCATCAGCCATTCCTCCAGGAAAAGCATTTTGATGAGCAAACCACGTTGACTTTTTATCTCAGATAAGGCAAACAGGGTCACTTTTGCAGCACCCAGTACTTTGTTGACACAAATCAAAGTCACCTTGCGCTGACTTACTATTTGATTGGTGAGCAAGTATATCACACAAATTCAAACTTCTATACAAACACCATAATCACAGAGTCAGCTGCTGCAATTCCATGTTAGTTTATACAAATAGAATAGAAAACCTCGACTCTTTTGAACGATGCCATTTTTACCCTGTAACATTAGGCTGTAAATAAATGAATATTCTCTTTACCCCTTTAATAGATTTTCTGAGATTGCTGAATCACAAACTTATTATCCAACACCTTAAGATTTAATTTGTTTGGACCAGGGCTCCCCCTTTCCCCTCCACCTGAATTTACAACTTCAACAAACTTATAAATTTAAAAAAAATAACATGTCTTAAAAGTTAGAGCAATACTCTTAGGAAAGATTACAGGGGGACATCTCTGCCATTATGTGATAAAGAATTGTGTAAACAATTACAACAGAGAAGTTCCAACGAAAGGAAATTTTGATAAGTGACTTAAGAAAATTTGCAAGCCTGCACAGATAAAATTTTGTTGGAATTATTCATTAATGCAGACATGAATTGTGGTACAGAAATAACAGCTCAAGGTTGTAAATGTTGACATTAAGATCAGAATCCTGCATTTTAACAGTATGGAAAATTGCTCAAAATGAAACAATAGAAAAATCTCACTAAACATATTGATAGCTGTTAACTAATACCAGACAGGTAACCTGTGTTCTCACAGCAAACTTCTCGTTAGTAACTTAACCATGATATATTCAATTGGCCCAATTGTTGGGCTTTGTGTGACACATTGACTCATATAGTAACTGTGTTAGAGACTGGGGATAAAGATTGGTTATATTTTAAGGATATAGATTAGCTTTACATTTATGTAACCTTTCAATGACATTTATGAGCTTAATTGAACATATTCATTCTAGAAAGATACTATAATGCTAAGATGTGGTGGTGAAGAAGAATAAACACTTGCAGGTTGGAAAACCATCCAGGTAGATAGTACCTTTTATATGTTTTATTTTATCTTAAACAACATTATTATTTCCTCAACATTTAAAAAAGAGAACATATATTGGCAGACACTTCTAACATTGGCTTTCTGAACTGCAAGTTTAACTGGACAGTGGATGCTCAGTAGGATAACTGCAAGTTCTTTTTTAATTAAAAAAAAGGTCCTTTAATTTTCAAAATATAGGAAGAAAATGTGAGAATCTTTTAGTTTGACAATCTCTTAATCCTCACAGAATGCTAGTGACCCTTGAGTGAAATCAATCTGTTTGACTTTCTTGGCTACGTCTCTCAAAAACAGACACAAACTGTGATTACTTAGAGATATTGAGAGCAATGCAATACTTAAGTGGGGTTCAGGAACCTAAAAAAAAAATGTCTTCGTAAGATCTGGATTTGTCTTATAACGCAACCCTATTCTGTCCTTTAAAAGTACTAGGAAACTTATACTTGTTCTATTATTTGTCTTCAACATGATGCTTTCTTACTGCAGGGGAGGAAAAAAAGAGAGAAGGTGGTTACAGAATACGGCCATGTTCACTCCGTCTTAAATTCCTTTCAGGAGCTTCAGAATCTTGTAGATTAATAATAGAAGACACAGCAGTAGATTCAATTTTCTGTCAATTGAGCTGACAATAGGCTGGGAATAAAGGTTAGCAGCTAGCCTTTAGTAGTAATATCATTTTTATATTACTTCTAAAATTAGCCTGCTGATATTCAGCATATTACAAGGGAGCAGAATGTCTTATAGAGGGTAGGGAAGAAGGGAAGTGTCCCATTTATAAGTTGTCATTTATGTGGGGAAGAAAATGAAGAGGCTGAACTTAAACGACAATGTTCTATCTGTATTATACAGTGGACTTTTTAGATTCAAGCCACCATGGATTTTTGAGGATTAATTTTCATTTTGTACAGAAATTGTATCAGTTTACACGCTGCGATTTACTTTGGTGAAGACAGAAACCAGGGATGAAAAAATTCTAATGCTATGTGGCCTTCTGACTAACATCAAAAAGGCTTTTGCAAACATACAATATGGACCTGGGACAAGCAACCAGTCCTTTCTCTTGCAGGTTCCCAGAAGAAGAATAGCAAACAGAAGGGAAAAAAAGAATACCAAGAAAAGAAAAGGGAGAACATAGGCTTAGTATAGAAAACATTTTGTCATTATGCCTCCTATGGCAACATGTGACTTTTACCTAACCTGGGCATACTTGTAGATAATGCCAGAAAGGGAATGGTCAAGTTAATGAATGTAACTTAAACCATTAAAAAATAGTTGAAGGTTAAGGTAAGAGTGTTCTATGTGCCTTTGATATATAGCCATGCTGGCCAGATGACCACAGAAATTGTCTTCGGACAACGCTGACTCCTCGATTAAGAAATGGAGATGAACACCATGCCATAGATCCGGAAATGACCAGGGGTAAAATCCAGCAGGTTCTGACAGGTTCTGGAGAACTGGTAGCAGAAATTTTGAGCAGTTCGGAAAACCGGTAGCGGAAATTTTGAGTAGTTCAGATGACTGGCAAATACTATCTCTGGCTGGCCCCAGAGTGGGATGGGAATGGAGATTTTGCAGTATCCTTCCCCTGCCATGCCCACCAAGTCATGCCCACCAAGCCACAACATGTCCACCAAGCCTTGCCCACAAAACTGTTAGTAAAAAATACTGGATTTCACCACTGGAAATGACTGACAGGGGAAACCTTTAGTTCTCCCCACTCACTTATTCAGTGTTTAATACATCTGGATTATTTGAATGTTAAAAAACAACAACGATAACAGCTTAATACTTCATATTATGCTTCTTCAAGGTGTATACTGTAGATGCTTTGCATGCTTTATATTTCTGCTTTGGGCAATCTAAGATGTTTTGTTCCTTTGCTGAGAGCAAGATAGAATACTGTTGTGGATGAGCGTAGTTGGTGTCTACATGTAAGACAATTTTATGTAATTTCAAAAATTGTGGAAATGAAGGATTAATCTTATAAATAAATAATATAGTTGGTGAAAATTCAGAAAGAACTCAGCAGCAGTTCTCTTTAATTTATGAAGCTCTTTTTCCCATAAATTAAAAATGGTATTGGATAATCACTGTTTTTAAGATTTAGTAATAATTTATATTTTTATAATTGTTTTTATAAGTAACTTTCTCAAAGACAATTATAATTAAAGTTAACCCAATTATGCTGTTATAAACTATTCAAAGTTACTTGAGTGGATGGTGTAGAAATTTAATAAAGGAACCTCTTAATAACTAAAAACTTCTGGTTGTGAAGGTTCTTATATAGATGGATCCTAATGGACCATGAAAAGTGACATGTTCCCCTAGTTCAATAAAATAAATGCTCCTAACTGTATCATCCCATTGTTGCTTATTTTGCTTACTATAAAACTGCCCATATTTGTGGCAAAAAGCCAGAGCCAATCAGTGAGTTGGTAGTGGAAGGTGGGAGGGCCTTTTGACTTGGTCTTCAAACTGAAAAGAAAGATCACATTTAGGGAATTGTATGTTAAACACATGAAGAACAATTGCAGGAATTGACATGATAGCAGTGTTCCAATATCTCAGGGGATGCCACAAAGAAGACAGAGGTCAACCTATTCTCCAAAGTATCTGAACGCAGGACAAGAAGCAATGGGTGGAAACTAGTCAAGGAGAGTACCAACCTAGAACTGAAGAAAGATTTCCTGACAGTTAGAACAATTTATTTATTTATTTATTTATTAAATTTATTAAATTAATCAATGGCATGACTTGCCTCCAGAAGTTGTGGGTGCTCCAACTGGAGGTTTTTAAGAAGAGATTGGACAACCATTTGTCTGAAATGTTATAGGGTTTTCTGCTCAAGCAGAAAGTTGGACTAGAAGACCTACAATGTCCCTCCAATTCTGTTATTTTGTTAACATTTTAAGTGCCTCTTTCTTTCTTTCTTTCTTTCTTTCTTTCTTTCTTTCTTTCTTTCTTTCTTTCTTTCTTTCTTTCTTTCTTT
>JANHFT010008227.1:278320-289194 GCA_032467955.1 Pseudoxenodon macrops | reverse complement strand
CCGGTTCTATGACGTCACCAGCTGCTTGCAACCTACTCTATAGAACCGGGCCGAACCGGGAGGATTTCACCCCTGGTATCAATCCTTCTGATACTCCACACATCAGGGGGTTGAGCTAAATCTCTCCACCATTAACACCAGTTGAAACGTCCCACAGAGAAAGGAAAACCATCCCAGCACATTATGTTCCATTCCTAAGCCTCATGGGTAATCTATTTTGTTTCAATTTAACATTTTATTTTATTTTATGGGGTGGGTGATAGTTTCATTAGACAGTTTCACCCATCTCTTCACTTTCTTGCTTTTCAAAGCCTCCCACTAACGTAAAAGAGCATTCTCGTCTCCTAAAAATTCACTGCCCCTTCAATATGCCCTGTTTTCTTATTATATACTGTAAGAAATCAATTCTTCCAATTATTTTTGCTTTTGACTGTGTGGTAGTACTGCTATCAATGCTAGATACCCATTCACATGCATTTAACAGAGACCTTCCCTTTTCTGCTTTCTTTTTTTTAAATGTGAGTTTCTCTCTTAGCCTTCTCCATAAATAAAAATATTATGTTCGTCCATTTAATAATGTTTATTCTCTGCCCCGATCAAGAAAGACTTGGGGTGGGATATTGAAAAGTCACAAAGAAAACAAACAGTATGACATAAGCCTTGTTATCCTCTGTCCCAAAAGAAGTATTCCATAGGCGCCTCAATATTATAACTATATCTAAGGGTCAAATGTCTATTTAAATAGCACTCCTCTGGCTGTGCTTAGTCTGAAGGATGCCCACCGAAAGACCTGACTGATCACTCCCCTGCTTCTCGCCCTTTCCATCTGTGCGGAGCTAATTGTCATAAAAAGCTGTTTAGAGCAATTGTTCGGGGTATACCAATCTTGAGAATTGGACTGATTGTAGCCAGAAAAAAAACCACCAAAGATTATTGTGGTGCATACACATTATATTGTCTGGGTAACAAGCTGAAGCAAGGAAGAGGGTCAATTGACTGCTTCCACAACAAACAAGAAATCGACTATTGTGCCCGGAATGCTGTTGTTTCTAACTGCTGCATACAAGGCATTGGTGTTAATTGAAACTCTTTCTGAAAATTAGCTTCGGTTCCAACCTTAAAACTATAAACGAAGAACTTTTGGCAATTCTGCACTGCTGCCTAAGCTGCTTTTCTGCCACGCTGCTCCCATCTGTTTCTTAAGCCAACTTCAGAAATCTCAGCCTGGATTGAGTCAGTTGGCAACAGAGTCCAAGAGCTGATTGGCCATTCCTCTGCTTCTCGCCTTCCCATCCATGCAAAGGAAGGCAAGTCTCACTGATCGACTCAATTCCCGTGTAGGCTGGAGCACCAATGCCTGCCTTTTCCCTTGAGAGATTGTTCCTCCTCACTATTCCCCTTGCTTTGCCTCTCCTTTCCAAGTATTTACACACATGGACGCCTTCAGTCTTCCTTCCAATATTATCAAGTCTTTCCTTTCCCATCTCTTTTTCCCCCTTTGTGATACAGGGAACAGATTGTTATTTCACTCCTTACTGATAATTCAGCTTCATAGAAGCAATGGAGAGAGAGAGAGAGAGATGGGGGGAGTGTGTGTGTGAGAGAGAGAGAGAGACAGAGAGAGACAGAGAGACAGAGAGAGAATAAACAAGGAAGGGGAAGGAAGAGTGAGAGGATAGAAAAGGAAGGGTACAATGTTTCATTCAGCCTGGGCAGATATGAAAAAAAAAGCACATGGGAGATGTAAGGGTTGAATGGAGTATGAGGATTTAAGGGTGAGAATGAGTTGACTGGAATGTAATACTTTATGTCAGGATCAGCTCTGGAACAGTTTCTTGATCTGAAAGGGTTGCATCTTGTACGAGAGGTCAGAAACACAGAGTTCAATCAAGGCACATTATTAAGCTACAGGTAGTGGCTGTTCAATGTTACAATGGTGCTAAAAAAAGGGACTTACAACTGGTCCTCACATTTAAAACTGTCACAGCATCCCCACAGTCATGGGATTGTGATGTGGGTGTTGGCAACCATATCACATTTGCAATAGTTGCACAGTCCCAGAGTTAACATAATCATCATTTGTGACCTTCCCAGCTGGCTGCCAAGAAGCAAAGCAATGGGGAAGTTGGCAGGGAAAGCTGCAAATTGTGATCACATGATGCCATGCTTAATGACTTGGCAAAAAAGGTCATAAAATCAAGTATGGCCATGTAACGCATGTAATAGCACACACGACTTAACAATAAATCTTTGAGTCCCAATTGTGGTCATAAGTCAAGGACTGCCTGATAAGTTATTTAATAGCTAGAAAAGTGAGGTGGATAATGGGTCAGAACACACAGAGGTCATTTGATTGGTTGGGGAGCGCTGGCTCCTGCATGAAGTAATCTATATTATGATTGGTTGCTGGGTTTAAAGGACTTGTTTTCTTTCCCCCCGCCTTTTTCTTCTATGTGCTTGTTGCTGTTCTGTGATTTATCTGGTGATTTACCTCATGATGTAGTGATGTGCCTGACTATCTTGTTTGGTATATACAGTATATATAGATGTAAAATTATTTATATAAATCTACAAGTACGTGCCAGCATTTATGACTTCATTTGGACACCTGCTGCACAATTCCCTGACACTACCTGTATCCTGAATTCAAGGCAGACAGGCTATTTACCGTATCTGAGCCACAAACATGCTACTTTGGGGATCTCTTTGCTGCTATGTAGCAAACATCCAAATTTTTGCTTTCCAAGACAGTATTGAGTCTTCACCATTTCTTAAAATTATTTAAAGTTTTGTGTCAACAGAACACAGAACAGCCAAATATGAGGTTTTTTTCCCCATCAAACCCTGGCAAACTCAAATTCAACAAAACTCCTGGGTTGTACTCTTTGACTATAGGTTTGAAATAAAATACGTTTTCCATTTTGACCATCTCTGGTGTTACCAATTTTCAATATCGCTGAGCTTTAGTGCTTAGGTTTCCTGGCTTATTTCTGATAGCATTTTTGTATTTTAATAGCTTCCTTACAGGAGAAAAATTGTATATAAAATGGCAGCTGTATTTTCCTCCCCTAGTATGCAGCTGTAGCCAAGACTCTGCCTGTTAAATTTCTTGCAAGCTCTCGAATACAGGGAAGATTTGAATGAAAAATCTGGCAAGCCTCACTTGAGGAACAGATTGTGTAGATAGTATCCCATCCAAGATAAAAAGGCTCAGTAATTCTCTTACTGATTTAAGTGTGCCTGTGGATATGTTGAGAAGATGAATCTAACCTACCTTAGCCTTAATAAAACTTCAACATGAGAAAAAAAGCTATAAAGATTAATAAACCAGTTTCTCAAAAATTTACCCTACCTACAATAAAAGTATTTTTGGGTATGATATTAAAAATAAACTTCTTAGTAATCAACATACCTTTAGTCATACTTTTAATCTTTCCTAGAGGAGAAGGAACTGACACATACGATCCATCTGAAATAAAAAAAAAGAAAGCAAAGCTTACGAGTCTTTACAAAACATGTATAATATATTAAATAATTTTCTTTTAACAAATGGAATCCCACAGTCATTATTTACTCGTGTTTTGAAAAGAAATGATGATGTCAGTCAAAAAATCAAAAAGATATATGCAACCCAAAGATTTAGAATGTTTTACTAATACAACTTTTAGTGCTATTTTCATGTTGACGTTACGTATACATATTTTGAGATTCGCTAAATGAACCCCAATTTATACCTTAGACAATCAAGATTAGGTTTGAATGAGATTTAGATAATACAGATGATCCATTAACAAGATTCAAAGGGCTGCTTTTAGCCATTTTACACAACGAACATCAGGTACGGCACTGAAAAAAAGTTGATAGTACTCTTAGGTTTTTTATTAATATTAATAAAAAGTAGATGATCCCAATTAATAATCATGTGTAGTCTGAAGAAGAAAGGCATTCCAATCTTGCTTGAATTATTTGATGTATTACACCAGAGAAAGGAAACCTTCTAGACAGCATCAATGGGAGAACAGTATTACATGCCTCACTCTGAGTACTGCAAAAGAAAACCTCACATCATCCCACTAGTTTGAGAGATTTCCAGATTACAATCACTTTCAAATGTGAGGGGAAATAGTAATTTTTCTGGGTGCTAATTTCATTAATTGGTTTATAAGAAAGGGCCTGACGTTCCTAGACACAATAGAGCACCTATATTTAAAGTAGGATTTTATAAACCACACTTCTTGCATATAATCATTACTTACAAAACAGATTTACCTATCTATCTAATGGATTCAGAGTTTGCGGAGGACATTCACTGGCTAATTTTCCCTATACTACACTTGGCTCTGTTAAAATCAAATTTAAAATGAACCACTGATTTACTTCACAATTAAGAATGAATTCAGTATTGTTCCTGCATTAGCTATTTTCTTAGTAAAGTTTATAATTTGAGCTTGGTATAATGGAAATTAATTTGCTTTAAGCAAAGATTTCCTTCCTGATATTTTGTGCTGAAGTTTTATAAGCCTCTCATACAGCTTAAACCAATAAACTTCTTCATACCGTGTATGTAGAAATCTGCTTGGGCAGAAAGAAATCATTAAAATAATAATAATCAGAAAATAGCTATTTGAAACCAAAGAAAAATGTCTACATCTGAATTCTAATCACTTTTATGCTGCTTGTGATGGGAAACTAGAATGCCAGTATTGGAAACATGAAAGAGGAAAATGTAGTTGGACTGTATGGCTTAAGAATCCAAAATGAATCAGGCAATTGACTAAACAATTTCAGCCACTCCAATGCCCCTTTATAGCTAACATTATCTTCAAACAACCAAAACAACGGCTTTATACATGGACATCACTGCATGGAGTGTATAGAAATCACATTGGCTGTATTCGTACTAAAAGGATCTGGAGGAGTTCAATTATAACATCAAAGTCATGGGCAGATGTTGACTGTGGAACAGACCACGAACTGCTCATGTGCAATCTCCAAATTAAGCTAAAGAAGATAAAGACAGTCAGTCAAGTTCCACAATATGATCTTGAACATATATCCATCCATTTCAAGGAGAACATTAGGAATCTCTTTGAAGTTCTAAACTTTATTGATAGAGAAACAAAGAAATTGAACTTAAACAGGTTGTTAAGGATGAAAGTGAAAAGAGATTGTCAAAAATGAAGAAAGGCAAGAAAGCAAACTGGGATGTCAGAACAAACTACAGAAATTGCCAAGAAAGTTAAAAAAATAATCTCAGGAAAGAACTTAACAGTTTCATAAAAGAAACAAGCAGCAGCATTATAACATATGTAAAGACACCAAAGGTGGAAATAGAGATGGAAAAACAAGGATAGTCTTTCAAAAGACCTCTAAACAGAGAAGAAAGTTCCAACTTCTGGTTGATATGCTGAAGGATAACAATGGACAGATAGTAACACATTCAAAGGAGATCAAAGGAAAATGTCAATTTGAAACACTATATAATACAGATGTCAACATCCAGGATGCCTTAGAAGATATTCCATTACCTACAAGTACCTCTACTACTAGGAGATGAAGTTAAATCAGTACTACTGTCATTACCAAGTTGGAAGGCTGCAGGAATTGACCCACTGCAATATTACAAGCCCCAGAAGAAGAATCAATCAAATTTCTAACCAGGCAAAGCAGGCCAATCTGGAGAACAACATTGTAGCCAACTGATTGGAAGAATATTATAATTCTACATTCTAATACAAAAAAAGAGGCTTAATAGAGCATGCAAACTATTGTGCAATATCCTTAACTTTACATATTAGCAAAATAATGGATGGAAAAAGAGATGTCAGATGTTCAAGATGGCTTTACAGAAGACTGAGAAATACAAGCTACCATTGCTGATGTTGCTTGTCTAAAATGAAGAATAAAATGAGGAAGTCTAAGAATACAAAAAAGAAGTCAGCGTGTGCCTTGTCAATTATAGAAAAACCTTTGATTGTATCAATCATGTCAAGGTTGGGAAAAATGGAAAGCTTAGAACATCTGATTGTCCTCATAGTAAATTTATATACATGTTAGGAAACCACAGTCATGATAGAATCTGATGAAAGAGATTGGTTCTATGTTGGCAAATGTGGGCTACAAGGCTGCATATCGCCTGGCCCTTCTGTACTCAATCTACAGTATATGCTGAACAGGCTGCATATTAAGGGAAGCTGGATTGGGAAAATATGATCATTTTTAAAATTGGAGGAAGAAACTTCAGCAACCTGCACTATGCTGATGACTCTACCTTTACAGCTGAAAATGCAAAGGATCCAAAAGCCCTAGTATGAAAAACCAAACCATGGAGAAAAATGGGACTAAAATTAAATATAAAGAATATCAAATGAATGGCAACAGGAGTACAACCAGCCTTAGAATCCACAATTAAGGTATCAAAGTGTTGTATAGCTTCCGCCTTTTAAGATCAATCATCAATAGTAAATGAAGAAGCAGTCCAAAAATATGTCGCAGACCAGCACACAGACTAGAAGGAGCAAATATGCCATGAAGTCTTTGGAAAAGATATTCACATTATGTAATGTATCTATACCTACAAAGATCAGAATTGTGCAGACCACTGTATTCCATTCAACGCTACAAAAGGAAGGTTGGACTTTAAAGAAGCAGGATAGGATATGAAGAATATTTCTATTCTAATGTTCTAAGAATATTAGAGCCTTTGAACTGTGGTGTTGGAAAGGCTCCTGAGAATGGACAGACAAGAAACAACCCAATGGATCATTGAACAAATCAACCCAGAGGCACAAATGACCAGGCTCAAATTATCCTAGACTGGACATTAGAGCCTTTCCCAGCTCTCAGGGAAAGAGTCTAATGCTGGGAAAGATAGAAGGAAAGAGAAAAGGTGCCAAGTGGATGGCCTCGGTTACAATGGCAAACATTGAAAGGCTTGAAAGAACAAGTTAAAGATAGATGGTTATGGAGGAAGTCTATCTATATAGTCACTAGGAGTCAACATTGATAAGGGCATATAATCAATCAATAAATCATATCATTCCTCTTTATCATATATTTATCATTGGTTGCTTCAAAACAAACTTCAAAGAATATGCTGAAGCCAGCAGTCATTATATACAACATCCTTTAATTTTTTTGAAAAGCATAATAGAAAAAAAAAAATCAGTCACAAAACGGATTCTCTCCCCCCCCCCATAACTTGCATGTAATATGGAATGGCAAAACTGTTTTCTTACAGTTAACCTTGACTCCATGTTACTCAAGTTTATTGCCTGTTTTATATAGACTATGATATATAATGTCAATGGGACATGGTCAGGCCTACTAGATCAGGGGTGTCAAACTCGCATTGTCACGTTGTCGTCATGTGATGTATCGTGACTTTTTCCTCCTTCACTAAACCAGGGGTGGATGTGACCAGTGCGTGACTCATCCTGGCTGCGGGCTACGAGTTTGACACCCCTGTGCTAGATCAATGACTAACCCCTGCTATATATAATTGACAGTTTACATACATTTACTATAAGGGCATAATGCGATCAGATACTTCTCAACTTCCTTTGCTTATTGAAAGAGTGGATAGACCCCTAAGTCTATAATTGCTCATTTTCTGCGTAGTCATTGTAGGAAGGAAGCCAAATCTTATATAGTGTACTGACTCTGATTTTTGTTTTACATCCTTTATAGCTTCCATTTTATTAGCTCTTCCTAGGATTTCCTTACCTTATGAACTATTGGCAATCCTGTTTTTATTCACTTAGGCTCTCATTTCCTGAGCTTCTCTTATCCTCTCAGCCTACGGCCATCTGTAAAGCCCCTGAATTTCCTCTCCTTCCTTGCTATAATCTTATATTTCTCTAGCCTTCCCTTTCTTTCTCAAGGTCTTGCTTGTTCTCCAGGTGTATTAAAATAGTCCCCTGCTAAGGGCATGATCTCATCCTTCTCTCCTACCTTATTATTCCACCTGGCCCCTAAGAAACTGATTAGGTTCTGCAGTCAGCAATGATGTCTGCTTATGCTGTTAACTCTTGCTGCACTGTTTTGAGGCTGTTCACATTGACTGGCCTTACAGCTATCTAGTTCTTTGGAACAAAGCAATTATTAAGTTTATTTTTATCCATGCAAAGTGAACAGTTTAAGAACACCACACCTCCTCCAGGTAGAGAGTATTCATTACAAGGGGATTCATCCTGGGGTCTTTTGTAATGTTTCAAAAGGGTGACAATGGCATCATGTCCTGAAAAATAACAATCACCATTAGAAGCAAACAGGGACAACACAGAAGTACCACATTGCCAACAAGGAATCTGAGAACGCAGTACATTGTGAAATATCAAACGGTATTGTTGTTGCATAAAGTGTTATCTTAGAATTTAAAGGCATCACAAAACATCTTGTATTCTTGGATAGATTACACATACCATGCAAGGTAATCCATAGTCACCTACAACAGTTTATTTAGTGATCGTTCAAAGTTACAATGGCATTTTAAAAAGTGACTTATGAGTGTTTTTCACATTTATGACCATTGCAGCATCCCCATGATCACGTGATCAAAATTCAGACGCTTGGCAACTGACTTATATTTATGACGGTTGCAGTGTCCCTGGGTCATGTTTTGCAACCTTCTGAGAAGCAAAATCAATGGGGAAGCCAGATTCACTTAACTATGTTACCAATTTAACAACTGCAGTGTTTCACTTAACAACTGTGGCAAGAAAGATCATAAAATGGGGCAAAACTCACTTAACAGCTGAACAACTCTCACTTAACAACAGAAATCTTGGGCTCAATTATGGTCATAAGTCGAGGATTACCTGTAACTCTGAGAGAAAACATACAGACATACACAAACACACATTTGTGCCCCCATTCAAAACCAGCTTTAATCTCTTCTCATATTGTAAGGCGTTCCATTCTTTTAGGATGTCTTTATGAGATTTATTTTTTAAAGTGATGTTTTCTTTTTTCAAAAAAAAAAAGTAATATTTTGAAGGTTTTAAATATTGTAATTTTGTTTAACCTGACTGAATGTTGGTCAGAGACTATGTAAATGTGATAAACCAGTCAAGTGATAAAGAACTGGCAGTTCATTAAAAAAAAAGGTTATTTCTAATGTACCGGTATATTTATAAAACTAAATAATCCTGGGTTAAAGTGCATTTATAAGCAACTTGGAATTCACTCTGAATGACGTGAGATTACAATCTCAAATTTATAACCCATAAAAATGTCACACTCAAGAATGGTTGTTGATGACTTCGGAATGAATAGAAGCTGATGTGAATTTGGACACATTTTCATGTCAAAATATATTTTGGCTCAGCGGTGGAGAAGCATGAAGGAAAAAACTTCCAGAATTCAACAATTTTCTAGATGAGTTTGGAGGAAAAAGAGAAGTAGAAATGAGGTGTTATCAGACCAGAGCTGCAAAATGTGTAATATGCAGCTTTCCCCCCCAGGATTTCTGCAAGAAATCAAGGGTAGTTCTCTGTCTTTAAAAGAGGTGTCTGCTTCTGCCCTTTGCAGTAGAACCAAAGTTTCTTTCTGCATAAAATCAATAGTAGTCCTTGACTTCGTAATGAACTTCATGGATAACTGTATTGTAATGCTGTCTGTGAAACCTTGTTCGGTGATAATAGAAGGGGGAAAAAAGATTTTTAAAAAGTCTTGTCTATACTTTACAGATGGATATTGCCTTTTCTGAACTCAGGCATACAATTATGGATTTTTGGATTTTTATTTTATAGGTGTTGAGAAAGGTCAAGATTGAATTGGCGTGGAATTCAAACTTTGACTGCCGGGTTAGCATTTCTGAGGGCATAAATCCAATACTTGGTCTTCTGCATTCTCTTAGTGTCAGAAGTAGATGCATATGAACAGCCATTTTCAAACATGTCCTACTTTGTTCTGCTTTTCTGATTTGTAACACCTTCATTTTAATGCAGAAAGAAGAATACCCAAAGAAGACTACCTTTTTCATAGGCCCACATCAAACAGGTTTGTTCATCTTTTTCACCGCTGGACCTGCTGGAGTCTGAGGCTACTAGATTCATATCCGCTCCATTGTCCAGCAAAAATTGGACGAGGCGGATATGGCCATGATAGCAAGCAGAGTGTAACCCTGGAGGAGGAGGAGGAGGAGGAGGAGGAAAGTTGTAAGAAAGATTTTCATAACAATATAAAGGGCTACAGGATAATAAAATGGATTTAAAGGGTATAAGAAAGAGTAGACTTATTTTAGTTGAGCTTGATTTCAGATGATTACGTAGATAGGTCCTGCTACCACAATGGCTTTTTAACTCCCCAGGCCACACTACTCTCCAGGAGAAGATTGATTTAAGCCTGGATTAGACTTCAGCATCACTGCATGTCAGGGAATGTATGTCGTTCAGAGACAGCTGTATAGCTGTTGCATTTATTGCATTCATAGTTCTGTGAATGTTAATTTTCTGGCCTAATTACTGGCTGGTCTATCACAGAATAGTTCTTGTAATTATTGATTTGGATCATATACATTTTCTTTCCTTAGTTCTTGCACAGACACAACACAAACTGATCCTTAGTAATTTACCTGTATGTCCATCTCTACCCTGGTGATTGAGACTCATTACATTCTGATCAAGAAGAAACTTCACCAGTTCTATGTTCTTGCCATAGGTACATGCACTGAATGAATTAGAAGAATTTTTGAAAACAAAATTAAATCAGTTATTGAGAATATTTAGTCAATAATGTATAAGAAACACAAATACCTAAAATTAGAAAAATATTCTGTCTGTTTATCTTGTCTGCCTATCGATCTATCTATCTATCTATCTATCTATCTATCTATCTATCTATCTATCTATCTATCTATCTATCTATCTATC
>JANHFT010008227.1:243954-262815 GCA_032467955.1 Pseudoxenodon macrops | reverse complement strand
CTAACTAACTAACTAACTAACTAACTAACTAACTAACTAAACAAACAAACAAACAAACAAACAAACAAACAAACAAAGTCTTCATCTTCAAGGGGGGAAAAACCAGTCCAGATGCATTTTGAAAAAGCACCTTTGAGTTAAAAACAGCTGGAAGAATGCAGTGAGAAAATTACATGTTCTACAGTCTGTTCTACTGGAATCTTTATAAGATATGAATCAGTATATTTTACATAAAAAGGGCATTTACTAATGACTAGCTTTTTAAGTTATGAAATTCTCTACTGAGCAAGTGGTTGAAGGGTAGAAGTTTTGGGTTTTTTTTTTTACTCGCACAGCTGCTGCTTTTTCAACACCTGCAAAGACTAGCATGGCTTCAAGGAGCAGAAACGGAAGGCTGCATCCCCATTCCAGAGGCAAGTGCACCTGATCAATGTCTCTTTGCTACGGAAAGAAGTGCAAATTTACATCTTGCTCTTTATTTCTGCAGAAAAAATTGTACCACAGTAGCAAAATGGTACTCCTAGATATCAGTCCCACCATCTTCCTTGTTAAAGATGGCTGCCAATTCTCCAGGAATCCTTTTGTGTCCAGAGCTACCTCTCAAGAAACCTATTTGTGATCACTTTTCTCTTGTCCTTCGAAACTTCTCCGAAAAGCCAACTTTTCTGTGAAGCCTTTGGTTAAACCATCTTTAATGCACTCTCCCAAGGGACACAATTAAAGTTCTCTTTCCCCCATTTTTCCCCTCTTCACCTCAAATTAAATCCCACATCAGTGGAGCCACTCCTATCATCTGACAAAGTCAGCTGCAGTACACCAAAGCTTATGCCTTGTAATAAAATACATCAGTCTGAAAAGATGCTCCTCCTGACTTTTGGCCCCTCCAGAGAAGAGATTATAGCATAGCTCAGGGATACATTTTATGTTTTCTTTACAGAGGATTCCTGGTCAACCCACTTTAAAAGGATCTTAAACTTGGGATGTAAACTTATTCTGAGGCTGCAGAACCAACCAAAATAGATAACACTGGGCTGATGGACCAATGGCCTAATCTGATATTGTATTTGGGCTATCATATCTGGGATCGGTTAGAATTTTTTTGTATCCCTTTCAGATCGGGTAGCCCTAAAAACCTTCCAAATTACTGAACTAAACCTGTATTTTTTAAATTTTATTTATTAATCAATCAATCTAATGTGCATCTCTGCCCATCCCGTAGAATGTAACTCTGACAAGCATACAATAATTAGATAAAACAACAGACATATAAAACAGTTATAAAAATATAAAAATCAGTATTAAAGGTTAAATATTATTAAAAGCAAAACATACTTGGCTGTATTTATCTTGCTTATCATTCTTATCTACTAATACGGTACTTTATCTACAATTGATGACATTTTGATTGCAATTTGGAATTTTGAACACCTGCTTCTTTCCTTGTCTTTTATAGTATATTATTATTTTTGGGTAAAAATAAGTCAATAAAGCAGAATAATTCAATCCCAAATATTTAATATCCCAAGGAATTTTGTAGTGGTCAGGAGGTTTGGTGATGGTGATATAGTTGCCCTGGTTGTCACTGAGGTTTGTTGTTGGTGATATGGTTGACCAGGGTCTCACCAAGGACACAGTACATGGATTACCATTGGCTGTGTTGGTTTGATTTAGAGCTACCATATCTGGCTTGCCAAAATCAGAAAAGCACTAAATGACAGCAAAAAGGAACAGATAAATCTAACTTTGCTGCATATTATGTGTCTCTGAATCTTTGAAGCTCAGGTATAATGGCTCTAATCTAATCTAAACCTTTTTTTCCTGTTACCTTGTGGTTCAGTTTCCAGAGGGAACAAGTCAGCTAGAACTTAATGCAATAACCCCATTAACAGAATGTCAAAAAAGAAGAATAGAAGAAGGTCAAGAAACTTTGGAAAGAAAAGGATCACAGGAAAGAGGTATATGGCCAGGACCTTTAGTGAACAGAAATATTGCAATTCACATATAGGTCTAAGTAATCAGATACATTACAAATTGGAGATCTCCAAAGGACAACATCCAGGTTATATTTCTAATAACTTACCATCTGCTTTGGTGCCCTCCTCCATCAAAAGCTTTGCAACATTGAGAAATCCTTTGGCAGAAGCTAAGTGAAGAGGTCTATCTCCAACTTCTCCACTCACGTTTACATCAGCACCACATTTCAATAAGAGTCGAGTTACCTGATAAGATTTTATTAGTCAGCATGAAATTTTTAAGCTACATTTTAAGCTACATTTACATGTTCTCCGAAATCAAAGGGAAATATATTATGACAAGCCCTCCTATTAGGGATTGTTCTTTTCTATAACATCAAAATGATGTTATGTGTATTTAACATCAAAATGATGTTATAGTGTATTTAACTCTTACGATGAGAATCAAGATTGGTAGTCTTGAGTTATAAGGAAATTGCATGTTGACAGACTTTAAGGTGGAGTTCCCATTCCTTTTAAAAAAATGACACAGTTAGTAAGAGCTGTCAACAGTTTATTAGTTTACTTACTGATATAAATAGCAAAATAAAGTAAACTGCCCAGAACTTAGCTATAGTTTATTCCAAAGCCAAAATCTTATCATGAAAGCACCATATGCATTTTAGCATAATTTCACCAACTGTGACTATTTGTTCCAAAGCAACTTATACCAAAACAAAGTCAATCAACCTCAAAGTCCTACACATAAAGATCTTCTTACTATAACTGGATGACTTGAATTATAGAAATCTCAAAGAGGAGCATTCCAGAAAAGCAAATATTGCATATACCGTTACTGTAACTGACTATATGATTAGGTTCTTTGTTGGTTTCACTTTTAAAATTACTTCTGGAAGTGGTTCTTTTTTTCCCTTTCTTTCTTTTTAGCTAGGTAGTATTGGAGAACCGCAGGAAATATACAGTGCCTAAGGAATATGCTTGCTTGAATAGGCACACAAAGTTTTGGGGTATACTGAGTACCATATTCTTCTTCTTCTAGCATAAACACAAATAATAGAGAATCAGACATCATTAGCAGCAAGACCAATGAGCAGTGGCTGTCACTTACTATCTACAGTATGCTCTATTATTCTGGGTAGCACTATGGATTGGGACCCCATAATAATGGAAACAAGAGTCAGGGTCCCCTCCTACTAACTGAGAGCAGCTATTTATGACAATATTTTAGGAGTTATCAGTTGAATCCAATCTCAGAACTTCAGGGAATGGTCCCAGCATCTCTCGGGCTATGCAAGAAATGTTAAAACATTGATTATTTCAAATGAAACTATTTGGAATGAATGTGTGGGAAAAACCCATGGCCATATCACTTTCTCTTGTTTATTAAAATTTCCCATCTGTGAGCAAGAGTGACAATCTTTGCCATACCTGTTCATGTCCATAATATGCTGCAATGTGTAAAGGGGTAAAAAAGATTGCATCTTGAACATTAACATAAGCACCATGTTGTAGAAGTATATCAACAGCCTAGGGGGGGAAAGGAAATATCTTAGTTAGAATAACTAAATAATTGCATTTGTGAAATGTTACTTTTTGAATGCTATATTTGTATTAAATGAATATTCTGCATTGCACCACAAATACATTTTTTTAGTCAGGAGAAAAGTTTTCACAAATTTCTTCAAACACGTAGAGAATAGAGATCCTTATCTTCCATTCTTACATTTGAAAAGGCCAATATTCAGTCAACATTCAGTCTTTGAACTATGCATAATTTCCTTGTTAAAAAATGATAAAAACCAAGGAGTAAATAGAGGGTGCTGGAATATTTGCTGAAAAGTAACGTATCTCTGATACTGAGAGATGAATAATATTTTATAACCACCAACTGTCAATGCAATGTATAAAACACTAGTTTTATATAGGTCCATTAATTTCACATCAAGTTAAATGTTCAGAATGTTCATTGGACTGTACTTAAAATAGACTATAATATGGGCTTCAGGAACTTTCCTTCCTGTATGCCAAGACAAGTGGTCTGATTCTACATCTTTTTGAAACACGCTATAAATAACATTCCCTATTTATGATCAAACTTGGCATAATAAAATATTCAACTGCAGTTAAGTAAGTTTAGTTGAAATAAATTCAGGTTCATAGCAATAGCAGATTGCTTTCAATATTCACAAAATCCTTCCAGTCTGACATCTACCCAAGGAGGTCCCCGTTATCTCTCCTTCAGTGCCCTTCACAAGCAATCCTTTCCAGCTTGGTACATTGACAATTTGGAGAGGTAGTTCTACTCAGTCTTCTCCCATAGCAAGAATGTAATAAAACCAAATTCAGAAGAAGGAACCAAGTGAAGCATGTTGGATGCCTCTCTTTGTTTCACTCTCAGAGGAGACTGTGTGGTTTCACCAAGCAGCTTTCAGAGGTTCCTTTGTCTGAGCCTTTGTTGATGCAAAACATTCCTTCAAACATTCCTATAGTCCCAACAGCTGATTATGCAGAGCTGATCATACGGAGGTTGGAAGCTATTTTATATCCTTCCCAGGAGATACTTCCACTGTGACATCAATGAACAAGTATCATCCATCAGAGCTGCACATTCATCTTCTCAAGGGTGCCTTCTCATATACTTGAGCTAGAACTACTTGAGCTGAAACTTGATACCTTCAGGTTTTCAACTCATGTGGAATCTTCCTTATATATATACTAACACTTTCTACTGCAAACAATCTTACTGTGCTTGTGATAAACTCTTCAGTAACAACACCAGGACTTGGAGATCATGTATTGAGACTTGCCTTTCCCAAAAAAATTCAGTTTGTTTCATATTGCAATTTTATGCATATACTTTTTTATAATGTTATTCTAAGTTGTGTAGTTCAGCTGAGAAATTAATTACAGTACTTCTGAAGCTGATTTTATCTCAGTCATGAAGTGGTAAAAAGAGCCACCTTCTAGACACAGTTTTAAATGAATTATTGGAGGAGGCAGTGGGTTTAGGATATGCTGTGCCAAGGGATTAAGCAATTTGCTTGTATTTAATAGGATTTGTATGCCTTTTCCCATTACAGGATGATATTGTAAGTTTCATCTACAAATGAAGAAATCTTCTTGGAAGGTCTGGTTGATATATCATAAATATGGTAATAATTTAAATGGATGAGGCAAAAGAGCATAGGTATTTGCAAATCTTTCTTAGTGAAACAACTTGAAGTGGACTTCCCCAGTTCAAAATTCCTTTCAACAATTACTGAACAAACATAGCAATACAGAAAAACACAAATCATAATATATAGGTAAAACAAAGGTAAGCATGAAATTGAGAATATAATAAAAATATTTGGAGTGCAATTAAGGTATCAGGATTCAGAAGATAGAATTCAGACATTTTTTTCTACAAAACAGAAAAAAGAGCTTCTATTGGCTGGTTGAATTAAGCAGAATATATTTGTTAAGTAATGAATATAGCCATTTTTGGGTGTTAACTTGCCTCTGTTTTGAAATAAAATGATAAATGTTTGTACACAACAATGGTTGCAAAATTAACTAACAAATTGAAAAATCAGATTCCTAAAGACTCTGGGCCACCCATATATTCATAATGTCAGATAAGGTGATCATGGTGTCTCCCCTGCCAGGTAATATTTTTAGAATATCTGAAAGATAAATGTAGAGTTAAAATCCTTCTAATATTGTTTTTGTCCCAGAAATGTAGTGTATAGATGAGTGGCTATACCAATATGATAAATGAAATATAAATTAATATTCTGCAGGAATAAATAGCATTCCTGTAATTCTTATGCTATCTCTTTCTTAACCTGTCCTACACTGAAGGGCTGACAAAGCCTTTTATTTTTATTTTTATTTAGAAAATCATCTAAATACATGAAAATATTCTCTAGCCAAAGTTATTAACAGTCTTGATTCTATTTATTTATTTAGACTTAAGCATAAGTACTTAAGCATCAAGACTGTGACTTGGCAAAGCCTCTTTTTTTCCCCTTTGTTTTTTCCTTTTTCCTTTGAGTTGGTGTTGACTCTCGGTAACTGCCTAGACATGTTCCTGCAGTTTTCTAGGCAAGATTTCAGAAATGGGTTTGCGATTGCTGGCTTTCTAAGGCTGAGGTAAAGTGACTAGCTCAATATAATTCAGCTGGCTTTGTGCCTAAGGTAGCACTATTTTATAATCTTCTGGTTTCAGGCTTGGGACCTTAACCACTAGATCAGAGGTCAGCAACTCGTGGCTCCGGAGCCACATGTGGCTCTTTCATCCCTATGATGCAGCCCCTTGTCGCTAGTCAGCTCCACAATTGATAGGGCTTTCAGCTAGGACAGGTAGAGGAGAAAGGACGCTGTGCTAGGAGGAGACTCTATGGTGGGAGGAACCAGACTTCCGGTTGGCATAGGAAAAACAATGCCATGCTAGGAGGAGATTCTATGGTGGGGGAAACCAGACTTCTGGTCGGAAAAGGAGAAAGGATGCTGCGCTAGGATGAGACTCTATGGTAGGGGGAACCAGACTTCTGGTCGGCATAGGAAAAAAAATGCCATGCGAGGAGGAGACTCTGGTGGGGGAACCAGACTTCTGGTGGCAGAGAAAAAAGGACATCTTACTTGGAGGAGATTCTGTGGTGGGGGAACTGGATTTCCAGTCGGCTCCAGAATTGAACGGGGGTGTCCCGGTTAGGACCTTTGTGGCTCTTTAAGTGTTTAAGATTGTCGACCCCTGCACTAGACCAAACTGGCTCTTCAAAGTCTATTGTTTATTTTGGGAGAGGGGAATTAAATGAATATCAGCTTGATCTACCAAAGTTAGAAATTTAACATTGACTTAAATTTAACATTGATTTAAAATTGCCTTGCTGCAATTAGTGTGACTCTAAAATGTTCCTTTTTGGCTAGATCATATTCAGAAGACCTGTCTCCAGCATATTAATACTCTCGTTTCTATTTATTTATTTAGATTGGTCCTTAAGCACAGTTTAAGTAAAGTTAAAGCAAAGTAATGACTCCAAAAAGAAAAGGTCATACATAATAGGACTATCACATTAATTAGAAACTAGCTCAGAAACTAGCTATATTTCAGTTCCTCTTCACCTAACCAATTTATTTTATTAGCAATATAACCTTTGCCCCTTTCTCATTCCTGCTTTGTTAAACGACTCCACAGAAAATTATATCCAAAGTCTTTGAGCCAAATTAAGTCCAGTTCTACAAGAGATCATCAGTTAAGGTTTATTTAAGGGTTAGAGAGTCTTGTCCACAAATCCTAATACGTAAGCTAAACTACACTTTTTCTTTCTTGGACAAGGATAACAGAAATATTTCTAACACAATCTGATCAACTATTATTGCCTTTTTGGAAGAAAAATTAAAAAGAGAAAAGTAACAATTAAGGCCCGTTGGTTCTAAAACTTCTATGTCTGTGTTGCAACCTTGAAAAATATGACATTTTTTCTGAATATTAAATTTTCTTTTAATTAAGCTATCCAAACCAAAATATGATGAATTTTGAATACTGCCCCAATTATTTCCAATTTAATATACCCTAATACAATCAGTCATGTCCTCTAGGTACAATTTATTCACAGCTGGCAATTTTTTTCCAACTCTAAGCTGCTTTGTAACTGGCTAACTACTGGTAGCAGATTGAAGATATATTTTTAAAAAATCATACTTTTGGAATTCTAATAAACTATTGTATATATTTTTTCTTAAGTATACCAAGTCCCAGATATAGTGCTATAAATACACAATAAAATAAAAAAGTGCTGTTAATAAATACAATTAGATCATGGGTATATTCAATATTAAAATACGTAAACATTTTAAATATTCCAAAATATGTTTTCCCAATTTATGCTGGCATCGGAATGAGTTTGCTAATATAATTAATCCTCACAATGTCTAATTACAATTTGCTTAATGGAGAAAATATCACTATATATCTCATGTATCTTTCAGCTCTCTTAATTCCCATAACATTTCTGTCATATACATCAACAGTTTATTACGTCTAATAGTCTTTTTAATTTTGCTTGTTAGTGCATTGCTGAACTATGGGTTCATTCACAATAGTAATTTGTGTATAATGCTATCTCTGTATCTTGTTTTCATGCTGGTGTTCCAGTTATACCAACCAGAGCATTCAATTTAACTTAAGCTCAGTTGGGCATCTGATGTTAGACAATGCTCTAATTTTCTAAAATAAAACGAACACCAGAATCCAACTGAAAGTATTTGGAAAATACGCAAAAAAGGGAAGATAACAATGATATTATGCTGTGGTGTGTTTATAAACTGCCAAGACAACCAGACAATCTCGATAATGACCTCCTGGATCTGATTATAACATTTTTCAGGAAAGAGACATGTTCATAATGAGATATTTTAACTTCCCAGACATCTGTTGGAAAAATAACTTGACTAAATCTGAGAAGTTCTAAATATTTCTCAGTGATCTTCTTGCCTTTTCATATTCCAGAAAACTGAAGAAGACAGAAGGGGATTGACTATCCTAGATCTGATCTCTGACAATAACCATTGGGAACTTTTGAGAGGAAGGGCTATATCATCTTAGGATCCATGGTATTGGAGAAGAAAAATTTTGAGCATGAGGGGAGGAGAGGAAGGGAGGGAGGGAGAGATTTTTATGGGAGATAATTTCAAGAAGCTTACAGAATTGCTAAGCAGCATCTTATGGGAAAAATTCACCAGGCTAGAGCAGTGTTTTTCAATCTTCTTAATTTCAAGAAATGTGGATTTCAACCCGCAGAATTCCTTAGCTAGCTTTGAGAAAGTAGAGCTTGCCTGGACATTAGGAACATTTTTCTAAGACCTGCATTAAATGATGCAACAGACTGTCTCTAGAGGTGGACCAGAGGTGTTTAAAAAAAGGTGGATAGCCATCTGTCAGGGATATTGTAGAAATGATCTCCTGTACTGGGTTGGAGTGAACCAGATATTTTCCAAGGTCTCTTTCAACACTTACATTCTAAGATTCTGTGAAAAAAGGACAAACAAACAAGCTTCCCCCCTGCCCCCAAATAATCAGTTTGTCACTTTTCCACTTTGTTAAGAATGTCCTTATGATAATGTTAGTATAACTGGTTTATGAAATACTTTATCATCACAACAGAAAAAAAAATAGTTCAAGCTAGTCTCTTTTTCTTCCCGTCAGCTACTTTTGCTTGAAACTTTGACCCCAAGCTGTTAAAAGTTGCTCCTTGTCAACTTTGCAGCTTTCCTTAAGAAATGAGGATGAAAGTGAAGAGTCTTTCTAGTTCTCTTTTTTTACTGTTACCATAATTATACTGTGGAACCTAGGTTCATAAATGCTTCAGTCCACGACCAAATCGGTTCCTGAACAAAAAATCCGCTAAAGATTTGCCTCTGTTCACGAACATATCTTCAGTTCACAATCAAACATAGCTGCGGCGATTTTCCCTGCCATGGCAATTTCCCCTTCAGCGCCATTTTTGTGTGTCCGCGCATGCGCAGTCAGTCTTGCTTCCGTTCATGACCCAATCGTATGCCGACTGAGGTCCTGAAAGGGATTATGGTTGTGAACGGAGGTTCCACTGTATATTCTATTGAGTATAGAATATTTTGGAAGGCAGAATAGAAAATCATAAAATGTTCACATTTTATAATATATGATTTCTTTTAGATACCTGTCTTATATATCAGTTAATGTAAATTTATACAAGGACCAGAGTCTCTCAGTCTGGATATATGCTATGGAAAATCCGACAGCTCACATTGTCCAGGCTAAAGCCCTTCAGTGCACATGAAGGATCTCCAAACTTTAGGAAAGGGAATCATATTACAAAAGTGGGCAATTTGGGCGCAAGTGGTAAGCAGACCAATTTCATACACCAGTAACACCAGACATGTTATGCTAGGAATTTTTAGCAATGGGCTTTAAATATTAGCGAATGAAGAGTGGCATCTATTTTATTTCCTTGAACTAAAATAATGCTTGTGCAAAGAGAGTATTTTCAGTGCAACTGCAAAAAGAATTATGTTGTGTAATTTTGTGCAGGCTTTTAACTTCTGTTGTCTAATAGAAAAAAGTGTCTTCATTGATTTTTTTTACCAGAAGCATAGATGATATGGCATGAGGTAATCTGCAGGTCTCAGCTCCAATTTGAGATATATTTCCCTTGCCTTCTCCAGACCCTTCTATTTCTTCATAAGCTTTTAGATTCAATCTTAGTCAAATAAATAGAAGAAAACAAATGCTTCTATTCAGGATAATGTTAAAAACAAGAAGCTATCTTATGCTGCAGGGGTGAGTTGTGAATATTTTTGCTGCCAGTTCACTGAGGGCCGCATTGCATGTATGCACACAATAAAAAAACTAGATGCCGGGGTCCACGGAGACACCAATTGAACCGGCTCTGTGACATCACCGTGGAATTACTACCGGTTCTATAGAACCGGATAGAACCAGTAGGAACCCAACTCTGTTATGCTGTCACACTGCTTTTCAAGTCCAGCATTATCTCTGCAAATTGGCCATTCTGGTTGGGATTCTTAGAGTTGGAGTTTTTACTGTAAGTTGTAAGCCACTGTGATTGAGCCAGTTTAGCCTAATCTTTAAGGTACTTGCCTAAAAACCAGGAGATTGTGAGTTCTAATCAAACCTTAGTCATGAAAACCGCCTGCATAACTGTCATGGCCCCGTTGGAGCCTTCTGTCCAAGGAGGAAGACAACTTGAAGCCGGGGCTGATGGAGGAGGATGGTGCAGCCTCTCTGACCCCAGAGGAGTGACCATGGAAGCAGGATGAGGCAGTCCTGGGTCCCTCGGGCCTTGGAGGGGTGCCTGGCAATGGAGAGAGGGCTCAGGACAACCGAGCGAGGAGGATGAGAGGGAAAGAGTAGGCAACAGAGCAGCAGAGCTCCGGAATCTGGGGAAGAGCGATTGCCTCCCCCCGCCCAATCCTCTAGCATGGAGGGTGGAAAGGAGGCAGGATCATCACAGGGCGAACTGATGGCTCAGGGTGTGGGTAAGATTTAAAGAGATGCCATGGGGTGTTTGTTGGGGAACAAGTGTTGCTTTTTTCCAGCCATGCTTGCAGTTGTTGACATCTTGCCACCTTCTCTTACTGTGCTTAGCCTTGCTTTGCTTGGGTTTGACTTGACTTGCTTTGCCTGGCCTGGCTGTAGGCAAGAACTCAGTGACACAGTTTTGCTTCGGGTTGTGCTACAGCCCCAGCGACCCCTTTGAGTGATGAGGACTCCCTGGAACCAAGTTTCCTGAACTGTGTTTGCTCTCAGAACTGGCTGCTTCTCTGGACTCACAGCCACCAGGAACTAGTAGAGGTTGCATGTGTTTGTTTGGAGTGTTGCTCTTGAACTTACAGTGAGCAGTGAGAACATTGAGAGAAAAATTGGAGCAATAAAAGGGAGTTAAGCCTTCATTCCAGCTGTGTTGCTTTCGTGCCCAGCCCAGGGTCATTACACTAATTTTGGGCCTATCACTGTCTCTCAGCCCAACCCATCTTGCAGGGTTGTTGCTGTGGGGATAATAGGAGAAGAGAGAGTATTATATTTGTCTGCTGCCTTGAGTTACTTATAAAGTAATAAAGAGAGTGTTGAATATTGGTATAGTCTTCACTCAGGTCCAAACAATGAGCGGGAAAAATAGAAGCTTGTGATTGGTTGATGCTCCTGGCAGCCTGCTATACAAGGACAGACTGCCAGAGAGCTTGTTTGTTGGATTCATACTGTTGCTGAATAAAGAGCTGTTACTTGAAGACCTGTCTCCTGGCTATCCTTACCCAGATCTAACAGGGAGGATAGAAATCTAATAAATAATAATGATTGTTATCCTGTAGTACTGAGAAAAAATTTCCCAATCCACTTACGTTTTCAGCAAAAGTGAATTTCAAACCAGAGACATTATAGCTACTTATCCTACATAATCATCAAGATTAGAACTTTCATAATAGTTAGTTGAACAGAAGGTAAACGTTGATAACTTTGTGTTTAAAAAATAATAATCAGGGTCTATACCTGAAGATTATATTCCTTGTGCGGACAACTGAAAGAAAGAGAAGGGCAAAATCGTAAAATGTTTTTCCCCCTTTCTATACCATGTTAAGAACATACTGCAATTTAATTGCTTTTATTAAAAAGCCTAGAAGCAAAAAGATATATTAGATTTCAACTTGTTATATTTTTAATGAAACATGAGGTTTAATTGGGTCATTTCCCCCCTGCAAGTCCTCATTTTGCAATTAAAAATTAAAGCTGAAACTTGTATATTGTCAAATCTTTTCAGAATCTGGAAATTACCAATGAATTTGCCTTGTTATCCCATATCAAAAATTATTAGCAAAACTCACATACATTCACTAACCACGATTTAGGAAAAGTGATTTTATGGAAATGAGCTATAGCTTTTGGACTAGGTTTAATGACAAGATGCAAATATCAATCTGAATCTAAAGTACCGTAATATAAACCTGTAAATTAAAGCTACTAGTTTGCACTTTATTTAGTACAATTGGTTGCTCACCTTGTGAATTCCTTCAGGAGTTATTTCACTTTCCAGAGGAGTCTAATTAGGCCTTGTGTGTGTGAAGGTGATGGACAATGTAGGATGCTTCTAATATACATGGCTAAATACATCAAATTGATTTCCACAATGTTTCAAATACATTTTATTAAAAAGTTTTACAATTAACATAAAAACTAAAACAAACTAGTAAAGAATAAAACCAGCAAAGAAGGGGAGAAGAAAGAAAACAAATGTGCAGAAAGAATGAATAAAAAGAAATCAAAATTTCCAATTTCCTTTGCCACAAATATAAATACAAATACAAAATTATCTCTTATTCTGATTACAAAAAAGCTCACTCTTTTGCATTATCCTTTCTTGTAACCCTCAAAACCATAAGTGTATTTTTTTTTCATTTCGGGCAAAAAAGTCTATAAGGCGTTTCCCGTTAGCCATAAATATAGATATTGGTTTTCTGTCTAAAAAAAGAAGTCAGTGTAGCCATCATCTTTGCTAACCATCCCTCCAAATTGACTTCTACAATTCTAACAATTTTAAAAGTTATCAAAAGTTGTGCTTATGAATCTCTAAATAAATAGAAGTACTTGCGATTTTCAAATATGTATAAACTACACTATACAATACAATACCTCCATGTGGTATATAAAAAAAGATTAAAACAAAATAATTTCAAACAATTAGAAATTAATTTTGAAAAATCTACAAAATGATCCGTTTTCTTATGTTTCTTCTTTCTTATATTTCCTTTGCTATTCTCTTTATAAAGTGGCAGCTGCTGTAACTAATCTTTTTCCATTACCTTTTTAAAAATAATTTTATCTTGCTTTTTTTGTAATTAAAAAGATTATGTTTTTAAAAAAGTAATCTCACACACAAATATAACAATGTCAGTAGATCATAGTGTAGAAACCTAGAAGCTTGTTACATTCTAGCACTTAAAAAGTGAATATTACATACAGTCTCTGCTAAACTACCAGACCAGGGTTACAAAAAATTGAGATTACCAGTAGATGATAATAAAGGGGTAGAAAAAAATTCCAATTCTTTGTTCCCATCTAGAGTTGTCCAGATTTTTGCAATCCCGATCCAGTAACCCTCATTTCAGTCTTGTTTCAGGTATGAATCAATCTAACAAAAGTAATAAGGACCTCATATATCTATAGAGGTTAATCTAAATATAATTTCTATATATTAAATATATTGCAATAGATCTTATCATAATAAGGACATTCGTAAAAGTTTGAAGTAACTGTTAGGGCTCTTTAACAATTCTCCAGAGAGCTTGCCCACTTTCTTTTCTTATCTTTAAAAAAAGGACAGAAAATGAACTGGATATTTCTGCAAGTATGGGATACTTTCATAGAGAAATATATTCAGTAAAACAGGCCATCACAAAGGCATGAAGAAATCTCCAACCCAATTCAATTCTTTATTACACTAATTGACCATCATCTCTGCCCCTTCTATTAAAATCATAAGATTCAAATAGAGACTGAGACAAGAAGAGAAAAATACAAATATGTAGATGAGTACATAAAAATGCAAATAAATAAGCTAAAAATAAAGTGAGTACATACAGTACATTACCGAAAAAAATAATAGCTGTACTGAGTTGCCATTAAAATATACTTACTGAAATGCCAAAACACTAAAAATATTAGAATGGTATTTAAAATACTGCACTATAAACTGATAATCTCTTAATACATTTTATGGCAAAGTTACTGGGGTTTCATAGAATAAGTAAAACTTCAAGAACATAAAATGGCTTCAGATAGTCTACATCTTGCACTCTTTAGTACAACAGAATTACAGGTCACACAATACAAACAAGGTAGAAATTAAATTATGCTCAACTGTCAGTCACCAGTTGATGTGAAAATTCATCTCAATGTTGTCTCCCTCGGACTCTACATGCAGTCATGCCAAATTTTGTCACAGTTTGTGTGACAGAATTCTTTTTGTTTGAAAGAGAAGTAAAGAAATGTAAAATTTCTCGGAATGGTGTGGAAATTGCAGCAAAATAGGTGTGATGTATTTGATGCCACACTCTCTGTAGAGGTACAATATGATAAAACATGCACAATATTTTCTATCAGTGCTAATTCACAAAGTCATATATTCTCTTGTATAGAATATTCCTACATGGCCCCTTAATACTTGTCCATAGGAAGATATCAAATAAAGCTTCTACCTCTACTGCATTTTGGAAGCAGGAACAAAAAAAACAACCCCAGATTTTCCTCTGAAAAGGATGACCCTTTCCCTAATTTTCTCTGCAAGGCTTCTTCTTCTTAGTGATTGGTAACCTCAATCCTTTGCTCCTACAACTTTCTCATAATCCAGGGGTATCAAACTGGCAGCCTGTGAGGCAGATGCGTCACGCACAGTGTACGCCCATTCCAGCTCCGCGAATGGGAAATATGTTGTGAAACATTATGTGATGGCAATGTGATGTGGCAAATTTGACACCTGTGTCATAACCTATGCAAAATAAATATTGATAAAGAAACACCAAGGGAAGGCGATTTTAAAGTTATAGTCTGTTTTTACCTGAACTGAACATAAAATATGTATGGAAGTAAGACTTTTGGAAATTTGTTTTTCCTTTTGGCAATAATTGGTGACTCCTATACATAACCCAATCCCCTGAATACAGGGGGGGAAAAATCAAACTGGCTACTAACATCCTCTGAATTATCAGTCTTGCAAAATCAATTTCACGCATTCTAAGAAGTAGTTAGGGCTTTAAAATACTCAAAATATATACTAATTGAAAGTCCAGTATTGTAACTCAGACCTTATTGACAAAGATCATTACTGTGGCTTTTTTGATAATTTCTCTGCTTCTTTTTAGTATATTTGTATTAGGCAATTTATAAAAAAAATTATATATATAAAAAAGGGGAGGAAAAGGGATAAACAAGAATAAAATACAAATGATTAAACAAGGAATTTACAAATGTCATGGAGATAATTATCCACTATCCTCCTTCATTCACATTCACAGTCATTGTGAATGACGATAATTTCTAAGAGCTTGAACATTGCTATTAAGCTCTAAGCATGTTGTGAAGTTATTATTTTTTTCTTCCTTTAAGATTCCCTTTTTTCGCTTAGTTTTTTCTTCTTCAATAAATCTACCTGTGCTCTTTTGTATTGCTTTTTTCTAGTCACTTGAAAGATACTCCAGATCATACGTACCTAGAAAAATGAAGTGGGAAAGCAGTGGACTTACTAAAGAAAAAAAAATCGAGAAGCTCAGGTAGCTCAATCAAAGCAAAAAAGCAAAAGTGTAAGCAAGCAAGATTTTGCTAAGTTTGAATTGAAGAAACTTTGCATGTACTGTGGTTTTTAAGTGTTTTAAACATTTGTATTGTTTGTAGGGTTGCTTTATTATTTGTTTTTGTTTTGGTATTATTTATGTTTTCATTGCATAGAGTCATAAAGATGGGTGGCTATATAAATAGAATACATGTTGCAGGCCGAGGTGGTTGAATTTCACCCCTGGTCCGCAGGTGGCTGGCAAGGCCTATACGGGCACAAAATGTTCTGCCAGAAGCTGGGCATACATGTGTGGGCCAGAGGTGGGTTCCTACCAGTTCTATCCGGTTCTATAGAGTAGGTAGTAACTCCGCAATGACGTCATGGAGCCGGTTCCTTCAGTGTCTCCGTGGGTGCTGCCATTTTGGATGTTTTTTGATTGCCATGAGCTTGCGCGCTTAGCGCACGCACGCTCAAGGCACAACCCTGAACGAACCGGCAGGAAGAAGATCCAGAACCCACCTCTGGTGTGGACACCATTGTTGCAGCATTTGCAACTCTGGCTTTGCAGAGCGCTCTCTTCTGTTGGAAGAAATATCCAGTTCCAGTTCCAATCCGGGAGAAAGGCACTGGAGGCAAAATGGAGGCTAGAGGCTGATTAGAAAGAGGGTCCATTTATTGATGAACAGAAGCACATGTGGTGGACCACATGGAGTTGAGAGTGGGGAGTTATTTATACCTTCTCTTAGGCTTTGCACTTGAACTTCCTGTTCCTGTGCAAGAGCATGTATTTTATTGGCTGTTGTCAGACTTCCATGGGGCCATGTACAAATCGTAGGATCTATATTTGGTTGAAATTTGGACTCTGAGATGATGTAATGAACCTATAGAGTAATCAACCTATACAGCCAGCTACATGGCCCCATGGGAGTCTGACAACAGCCAATAGAATAAATGTTCTTACACAGGAACAGGAAGCTCAAACACAGAGCCCAGATAGGGTATAAAGGCCACCAACTGTCAACTCCATGTGGTCAGCTACTCAGAACCCATGTGGTTCTGCTTCATCATTAAACCATCTTTCCATGTTTCCAGTGTCTTTCTCCTGGCTTGGAATTGAACCAGATGGATATTTCTTCCAATACAATCGGTCGTCATAGTCATATGATAGGAGACTCTGGATATTGATCTACAATATTTCTTCATGTTCTACCACTAGGGCTTTACATTATCTTTATTAGATGCCTATAAATAAATCACTGGCCTATTTCCTTACTTCTAGAACCACAGAAACCTCATTCATCACTTCCTTCTCCTTTTCCCAGTTTGTATTCTGTCAGCAAAATTTTGACAGAATGCAATCAAAATAAAATATACTTATTAAAATAAGCACATCCCTATTTAAAAAATTAAATACTTAGCTGGTTAACTCTACCAACATTTCCTGAAGTTTGTTTTCTATTTTTTTCTAGAGCACTGTTTTACTGTACGTTCCTTTTCAAAACTGTGGACTCCTTTTCTCCAGCTTTTCAATTACTTTGTATGCAGCCAAAGCTCAAATTAGAAATGAGGGGGGGGGAGGAATCACTTGGCTCAGTTAATTCTTATAACAGTCTGACAGATGTAGATTCTTTATATAAGGTTCATAATGCTTATTGTTCTTCTTGTAACTCCAGTTGGCAGCTCATTATTTACCACATGATGTTGCTGCTAAAAGAGTGCAGTTCACTCTGTTTTCAGAATTAGACGTAGTTGGTCAAGCGTTTCTAGGTTGTTAGGCAAACTCCAGTCTACATTAAGTGGCAATTGCTATACTAGAATATATCCTGAAATAGAACTAAATGCTTGGAGGTAAATTGGAAAACAATGGTTGTTCTTGCATAGAATGCATTCATAGTAGAATGAATATGAGCTTCCTTGAATGGCAAGATACTCACCCTCATCCACACATGTTCTTTGAAACACCGATCATATTAATTTCATTTAAAATTGCAGCTGATCCTTGGAAGAAAGTTTTATAAAGCTAAACTGTTTTTTTTTAATGTTAAAGTTCTAGTTCTTTCTTGTTTGGGACTGAAGAAGAAATTCTTAACCCAAATAACGTGTCTCCATAGTAGTAGGTTTGTAGGAATATGTCGTTTGGTGGCCATTTTTTCTGTGCAAGAGCAGTTGGGTGTACTTGGAGCTGAAACAGGTCATCAGATTTCCCCACAATGTCCTCGAATCAAACTACTTCAAGTGCACTTTGGGAAATTAAAGACAATGGAGGTTATCTGCATCTAGATCATCCATATAACATCCGTTTTGGATCACCTGCATCAGAGCTTTTTAACAGCACTCATACAGGTATCTGTCTGTGGAGAGTCTCAGTCATCCAGGTCATGGTTGTCCCAAGGTGCTTTTTCAAGAGGCAACTGGACTTTCTAGTTTTTCTTTGAAGATGTTTCCCTTCTCTTCCAAGAAGCTCCTTCAGCTCTGAGTGGATGGTGGGGAATGGAAAGACTGCTGGTCGTTTTCATTGTTTTAGTGAGTTGTTAAGGCCATCTGGAGGTTTATCTATATCACCAGGTTCACCTGAGTGATGCAAAGGAGTGTGGAGAAAAACTAGAAAGTCCAGTTGCCTCTTGAAAAGGCACTTTTGGGACACTCATACAGGTAGTTCTGGACTTATAGTTATTCATCTAGTATGTTTACAATGTTTACAACATTGCTTTAAAAAAGTGACGTATGACTTGTCCCTGCACTTATGAACATCACAGTATCCCCTTGGTCATATTGGTGCTTGGCAACCAGCATGCATTTACAATAGTTGCAACCACCCAAAGTTATATCATCACCATGTGCCACCTTCCCAGCCAGTTTCCATTAAGAAAATCAGTGGGGGAAGCCAGATTAAGTTAATGACCATGTGATTCACTCAACAACTGCAGTGATTCACTTAACTAAACACACTCAAAACTGTAGAAATGGGGGTAGACTTTAGGAGAAACCCTCCCATAATTCTGCCACTTACAATACTAGACAACACAGTATCAACAGTAGAGATCTTCAAATTTCTAGGTTCTATCATATCTCAAGATCTAAAA
>JANHFT010008227.1:151304-166728 GCA_032467955.1 Pseudoxenodon macrops | reverse complement strand
CATGACAGCCTCTGGAGGTTCTGAAGGCCCTGGCTGAATTCCTGCCTCTGGCACTGAGTCTTCTCCAGCCTCCTCACTTTCCGACTCTGGTGCCAGCTGCACAAGCCACTAGCGAATCACCACACCAGCCTCTTCGCTGTCTGAATCAGCACACCAGCTGCACAGGCCGCTGGCAGGCCACAACACATTTGTTGCTGTCTTGCCAACCTGAGTTCTGGTCGAAGTTGCGACAAAGAACCAGATCATTATTCCTTGTTGTAGATTTTGTAGATTTTGGCAAAAATGCCTCTGTTGGTGATGGTGAGGATTTAAGGCTAAGAAAGTAGAATAATGTAATATTGAGAAAGGTTAAATTAAAAGGATAGGCAAGGATGTGTTGAGTCAGGAGAAATAACAGAGGTTATATCCTAACTTGGTATTATTTCAGACTCGAAAGACAATTAGCTGCTAGATAAATAATAAAATTGCTGACTATTTTACATCATTGCTGCCCATCAGAAAAAACATGGATTTTAACTTTCAATCCCTGCCCATGCTTTTGCTTATCAGTCAATCAGTCATGTTCCATTAGATAGCTCCAGTTGCTTTTTAACAGATATATGTGTGTGTGTCTGTTATGTATGTGTATGGATTCACACACACACACACACACATTTTTTTAGAGCAAGCACCAGAATTTAATTTTTAATGTGTGCCAGTGTGCTCACAGTAAAAAAAAAAATGACAATAAAGGTTATCCTATTCTTATCCTATCCTATTTTGTCTCAGTCAGGAAATAGTTCAAATGGTTAATAAATAATATTTATTACATGAAACCTACTGAACATTGTACAGCAGGTTTTGTTTCATCCAGGGTTTAACTACTTGACTAGTTTCCGCTTCCCAGAGATTTCTTGGATACTATTCTTAAGGTAAAGCTACTGTCCATTCTTGAGTGACTCTAATGGGTGGTGCTTATCTCTGTTTCTTAGCCAAGGGAGCCAGCCTTGTTCAAAGACATGTCTTTCATTATGTGGCCAGCATGATTATATGCCAGGGTGCATGGAATGCTGTTACCTTCCTTCCCATCAAAGTGATACCTGTCTATCTACTCACATTTGCATGCTTTTAAACTGCTAGGTTAGCAGAAGCAAGAGCTGAGGCAAGTAATAGGAGCTCACCCCATCACATGGTATTCAGGTCTTAAACCTGGGCTGTCAACTTCCCAGCTGACAAGCTCAGCATCTTTAACCACTGAGCCATTGTACCCCTCACATTCTTAAGGCAAGGATGGACAATGCACAATTTATGGGCTGTTGCAGCTTAGCCCGCAACACCTACAAATCTCCAATATCATATTTAGAAATTTGATGGTTAACTGCTGAACTATTTCCGACTGATTTTCAGCAGGAAGATAATACAGTGCAGAAAACCTAAAGAGCGAGGATGATGGAGTAGGCCTACTAGTAGATCTGATTATGGGTCATTCTTACCATTTGTAGTGGCATGCAAATCAATCAACATTTCTTCTTTTAAATAGACGTGCACCCTTCTTGTTCAACTTTTGAACAGGATGGCTGTTTTGCTGCTTTTACCATTCCTTGTCCATTATTTCTGGTTAATGTATTAATTTTCTAGTAATTCTATTTAAAAGAATGTCCTTTTGAAGTTTTATTTTCCCATAATTTTATATATAGTTGATAGTAGTTTTGAAATACAGTGTGACTTTTTATGTAAGATCATCCATTGCCTTTTGGGGTAAGTAACTTTATGCAAAGGGCAGAAAAGTTTGAATTAGTAAGACAAATATATTAGAACAATAAGAAATATAGACAGAAACATGCAAATATCATTCATGATACTTTTACATCCCATTCTATCCTGATAAATCATCCTTGTTTTCACCAGGCTCCATAAGAGCGTTTGATTGAAACTCCTCCCCTCTTTCTGTCTCCATCCAGCCAGTTTCCATAGTCTTCCCTTCCTCTGGGCAGCACATCAGTTTTCATATATTTGTTTGGTAATTTAGTCATCAGTTATACTCTCTCTGTATACTGTATATCAGCCAGTAATGAAAAATCATTGCATACGGAACTACACCCACTTTTTATATCCTCAGCCATCACATCTATAATAATAAACATATCCCGATATAAATATCTCTCATGTATTTACCCATCAGTTCATTAAAAACCAAGAGGACATGAAACAGCCTTGCCTTACTCCTTGCTGAAAGTTAACCATTTGCTAAGCATGCTGTTTATTCTCATGTATGCTAACTTTCTGCAGCAACCCCGCAACTACCAATCTTTCTTTCCATATTCATGTAAAACATTCCATAAATTCAGACCTGTTTACTTTACCGTATGCTTTCTCTAATTCAGCAAATGTGCAGAGAACTTTTTTTGTCAATTTTATCGTTAAATAGTAACATTACATATTGTAATATATGTAAATTATATGTTGAGCAAGTGTACGTTATAGGCTGAGTATATAATGAAGAGTTCGTTATTTCCATGCAAGATAGAGGTAGCTGTGGCGAAATTTCATTTTGGTAAAGTGCTACATCTTTGACTGAAGAAAAGGATCTCACACATATTTTACATAAAGGTTTACTCTCGCACAGACAATTTTAGCCTTTGGATTCAGTGGTGCACAGAAGCTAATAACAATAGCCATATGTTTGTCTTGGGAATAACTGCCATTTCACTGTAGTATTTTTAAAGGAAAAATTATGAAGGCATTATAATTTAATTATGCATATGGCCAGCTAATGATCCTAATGATCCATTTAGGAGGAGGAGGAGGAGGAGATTATATGGTGAACAATGTAAGCTCCGTCATGTTTACTTCCGTCAAGCCTGATGGTTACTGTCATGCCTGAAACCCATTGTATTCTTTTCCCCCCTTCTTCTTTCTTCTCTAAAAAGACACAGGCGATATGAGAATATCTCCTTTGTGTTATCAGTCCCCTGAGAGATTTCTAAATTATCATGAAAATATGCCGACAGTGGGCATGTTGGCTGATTTGATTCATTCAGAATCAATTCCCGATTGACACAGAGAAACGTGAGCTTTATTCAGTTAAGCAGCCCAGTTAAAGGAAAAGAAAGAAAACTGATTTTTTCCTGCTATGTTTACCCTGTAAATGTTCTTGATGAGATCAACAAGGGTATATTAAGCAAGCTAAGAATTTCACCATGCGTGTGAAGGACACATAACTTTTCACAGATGATGTTTGCATTTATTTCCAATGTAAATTTCACTCCTTGTTCCAGGTAGTGACGTCCCAAATCCCTCAGATTGTTGTCAGTAGTCATCACATCTAACCGCGAGGGTCGGTGAGCAGTCCTATTGAACTCTGTGGGGCTTACTTTAGAGTAGGCATACGAGGGATTGAACTATAAACATTTATTGCTATCTTCAGAGTTCAAACCGGCGTTTTGCTTGAAAAGGAATCTCCAATTTCACCTCAAAGCACCAAAGTCTTTAGTCTCTTTTTGACATTCTTCCGATATTTCATCTGAAAACGAATCTCTTCACTTTGCTTTGAACATCACTTTCAATGAGGTTTTAGGACCGATCCTATTTTTTTTGAGACTCAGTATTATATATTATGTTCTTATTTAAATACATACGTAATATGATATAAAAGGATGCACTCATGTATTTTTAATCTTTGAATAATAAATTCGTAGTAAAACTTTCCAGTAGATGGCAGCATCATTCAGTCTTTTTAAAAGGTTGTACTGAATAACTCAACAACAAAATTATCATTTAATTGTAAAGCAAATGTTAATAGCTGTCCAGAAACATAGTCATTAAAATGCTGCTTTAAAGGTATCCATGTTTGATGAAGCCACCAAATATTTGATTATTATTTGATTTTCCTATTAATAAACACTTGGACAAATTGCAGGAGAATTTTACTTGGCCCTGCTTGAAAAAAAATGAATCTTTGCTTGCTTGACCAGGCCTATTCTTTTCTTTCTTTTTTCTTTTTAAAACAGATGCAATATAACAAGGATAAACACAAAGGAAGTAAAAATGTGGCTGATTTTTATAGATCAGATTTGCTTTAAAAATCGACCAGCAAGCTATGATGAATTGTTGTAGTTACCTACGGGAAGTATTTAATTCAGAAGAATGGAGTTTGAAAGATCCCTTTGCTTAGAGTGGAGAGTATTTAAATAACTGAAATATACCAATTTTTCTTGTCTTTTCCCAGACTGCAACATTCTGTGAGCTTATGCTACTTCAACTGTGTGTTTCTTGCATGCAATGATAACTTCCATGCAATGAATTGTGGATATGAAAAGGAGCTGATTACAAATTAGAGCTTGCTACCACAATCCAAGGCAAAATAGGCATGTGTGTGCATAACACATAACAATGTACACCTCTTCCTTTCACAAAAGCAATGCATACTCTAGAAGATATGCTCTGTTTTGAAATTGAAGACAATTGTATGGCTGCCAGAAAGTCAATAAATGCTTAAAAATCCTATCATCTACAAATATTGTGTAACAAAACAGATTTGTACCTCTTAAATCACAATCACCTCAGAATCAAATCTATGGCTAATAAACATATTCACACAACCAAAATCCAAGGTCTACCTCTTAAGACTGGCTTCCCTGCAGTGAAAGCACAATTATTAATAGCGCTATATTGCTGAGACTGGTTTTATTTTTGCTCATAGTAGTCATGCAGTCCAACTCACACTTTTGTTTTTCATGAAAAAAGCCAGCAAATGCTATGTAGTTTATGGTAGATAAGCCAGAATTTCACGTTTGAACTCTGGGATCTATTAGAAATGAATTGACTTTTTTTTTCCCCCATTGCTGGATCTGGATATTTTATCCACCCTTTTCTCCTCCTAAATCTAATTTTGGCTTTTGTTGAAACAATCGAAACAACAAAATAGCAATCCCTGTATTATCCTTTGGGTAGAAAATCAGCCAAATTGTTTTGAACAATGAATGTTCTGGTGTATTTTGGGAAGGCAGTAGGACTGTTTACCGTGCACCTGTTCTTAGAAACACTGCTCAGAAACTATCGCCAGCATTAGTGCTGTGGCTCTGAGCGCATGACATCCAGCAGGGTTGTGATTCGGTCATGGAAATTCCATATGTAATTACACAGCAAAAGGGTGACTTGGATACTTGCTTTGTGCTTTACAAAGCATGCTTTTTTTTAAAAAAAAGGTCTGGATTAGTCTTGCCTTCAGACCAACAAAAAGTTGCCCTGCATTGCCAGCTTTTCAGTTTCCAAAAGTCTTTGTTTCTTCAGGACTTAAACACCAGGACCCATTCTTCCTTTAACCCAGGGGTGTCAAACTGGTGGTCCCCGGGCCAGATGTGTCACATGCAGGCCATGCCCACTCCAGCTCCACAAATGGGGAAAACCTTGTGAAACGTCACATGATGGTACCCGTGCTTTAGTCTTTCTACTCCTCCCTGCCCCATGTAGTAATTGTCAGATAAATAGTTCTTGAAAGCTTGCAACAGTTTTTGAAACCTTCAGTTAGCCTAATAACAATATTGTAGCTTCTGGTTTTTTTTTTAAAACTTAGCCAACATAACATAGTGACCCACTTCATAACCAATTTTAAGAACCCTACTAAATCCTTCCACTTGAAATAAAAAGATGAGAACTGGGACTGGTTAGATCAGGGGTGTCCAAACTGCGGGATGTGGGCCAGATGCGTCACGCGCTAGCTACGCCATCTCCATTTTAGCAAAGGGAGAAAAAGTCACGATACCAGGTTTGGGTTGTAGATATTTTTGCTGCCGGTTTGCTCAGGGTTGCGTTGCATGTGCATGTATGAGGCGCGTGCACGCACGCAGCAATCAGAAACTAGCTTCTGTGCATGCGCAGAAACAAAATCCAAGATGGCGGCAACCATGGAGACACTGACGGAACCTGCTCTGTGACATCATCATGGAGTTACTAATGGTTCTATAGAACCGAATAGAACCGGTAGGAACCCACCTCTGCATGATACGTCACATGACAACAACGTAACGACATGAGTTTGACATCCCTGGGTTAGATGTAAACCATTTTGTTATTACTCAGCTGTGATCTTTATAGTATTTCCCAACTCAAATAGAACTGGTTGACCACTGATTTAACATTTCTATATGTGAAATGGTGGCTTGTTTTTTTTCATAGCCTGATGTTACAAAGCAGCAGAAAATATAAAAGCAAATCAATGATCAATGTAAAATGTTTGGAAGAGTGCGGTCAGCATGGAATCATTATTACTGATTTAATCCCAGTGGCATTTTTGCTGCATATTAGTTGAGCTCTGGGCATCCCAGTTCTGCTTGTTGACAGCTCCAATTATGGGTGCTGCTAATAGGCTTGCGCTTATGGCCTCCTAGCTCTCAACTCTCCTCCAGCATCTTTGCAGCAATCTAAATAGGCAGTAAATGTATGCTTATACAAATGAGCACAAATGACTCACTGTGAAAATAAACAGATGGGAATCTTGCTTCAAGGTCTGAGATCAACAGTATAGAGCCTGTCATTTTAAAGGCAAGAACTCCTTGGTGAACCTACTTTTTCTGATGTGAAGTCAATAAAATATCATGACTATGTAGAGAGATTATCAAATTGCTCAGCAAGAATTATATAAAGAACCGCTCCAGATGGTAATAAAATATATCATCTTTAAGGATGATGCCCAATCAGACCAATGTCACATGTTCTGAACCCACAGTGGGCAACCAGATATTTATGAGCAATTGGTACAGGAGAATCCTAATTATATTTTCTAGTAACTGTTATGTCAAACTATCAGTATATCAAGAGATATACTGACTGCTGCCAGAGACACTGTAGCCAGAGTATAACTCAGTAGTCACAGATTGGCTGTCCTTGATAAATGTGTCTAATTTTCTTCCAAGCTGGCAATTCTCCATCTTGTGTTAGGGAATGCCATCATTTAGTTATGCACTGTATGGAATTAGATTTCTTTTTGTGTGCCTCCAGTCACCCTATATTCAAATTCACTAGATGCCTTTTGCCCTCACTTCTTGCTAATTTTAATGTCATGACAGCTACTAGGATTATGCAGTGCTTTAGATTTAATGGGGAAGAAGTGTTGCAGAATGTGGGAAGGTGAACACAGCACACCTGTTGCAGATTCTCTAAAACAGCTATTATTTGTGGCTGAAGCAGAAATCTCTACACAGCAGCCTGGTAAAACTAAAAAAAAACGTGGCTGCATTAATGAGTCACACATAGAACTTCTGTTCAAGCCCCCAGTGTTCTGAACAATTCTTAAGAAGCAAACCCTTTAAAATAAGGGAGTTTAGTACCTCCAACATTCAAATATATTTCTGTATATTTCCCTTTCCCAAACTGCTTTAATGTACTTCTTTGTTCTATAGGGGCAGGGATCCTCAACCCCTGCTCTGTAGCCTGGTACCAGTCCATGACCCATTGGGAACCAGGCCATGCAATTGGTGGGTGAGTGCGGGTGTGTGCGAACCTTTATTTGCATAAGCATTGGGCCCACATGTGAAACCATCCCATATTCTCCTGCCTTTACTGCCGGTCTGCGGAGACGCAAAGGTTGGGGACTGCTGCTATAGGAAACACTATAACATACTGATAAGTGGAAATGTTATTTTCCCACGTAAACCTGTATTTAAAAGCTTGATTAAATGATTAGGACTATGGGCTGCTTGTAATATTATCAAAGTGATAATCACACACATGCTATATGGAAATTCATTTTATAACCAACGTAAAAATCAAATCTGGATAGTCTACAGCAACTGCAAATCAACAAAACTTCATTACATTTGTGTTAATTTCAGAAAAGTCAGCAGATAAAATCCAAATGGCTTTAGTTTCAAACCAATCCACACAGTGAATACGTTTTTGGTTATGAGATGTGGTAGAAAGATCAGTGAAGTAAAACATCCCCTCCTGATTTGATTACAGAAATTAAAAAAACATACAAACATACTACATAAGGGATAATATATTTCTCCTTCATCAACATTTGAGGGTAAGACATAAAATCCTGTACATGTGAATACTATTCTGGCTGTATCAGAAGTAATTCTGTAGAGAAGAATGTAGAAAAAAAGCAAGGTTTTACATTTAGGCAGGATAAACCAAAAGTACAAGTACAGATTAGATGAAACCTGGTTTTAAAACTGTAACTGTGAGAGGGACCTTGGAGTTTTAGTGCATAATCACGTAAATATGATCCAGCAGCATGCAGCAGCCACCAAACAGGCTAATACAATCCTTGGTTGTATAATCAGGCATAGAATCAAAATCATGTGAAATAGTAGTACTGCTTTATAAAGCCTTATTAAGGCCACACCTGGAACACTGCATCGAGTTTTGGTTACTATATCTTAAAAAAGGTGTTGAGATTTTGGAAAAAGTGTAAAGAAGAGCAAGTAAGATGATTAAAGGCCTGAAGACTAAGCATATGAAGAATGGTTGCAGGATTTGGGTTTGGCTAGTCTATAAAAAACAAACAGGAGGGGCATGATAGTATTCCAGTAGACTAGGAGGAACATGATAGTATTCCAGTATTTGAGAGGTTGCCACAAAGAGGAGGAGGTCAACTTATTTTCCAAAACACAGAAGGCAGGACTAGAAATTATGAAAACTAATCAAGGAGAGAAGCAACCTGGAATTAAGAAGAAACTTCTTAACAGTGAGGACAATTAACCAATAGAACAGTTTGCTGTCAGAAGTTGAGAGTGCTTCATTGCTGAATGTTTTTAAGAAGAGACTGGACAATCACTGGTCTGAAATGGTATAGGGTCTTCTGCTTGGGGGTGGGATTGGATTAGAAGACCTTCATGGTATCTATTCTGATTGTAGTTGATTTATGGAATATGGAATTGAGATATTGAATTTTAGATCCATCATTCTAATTGTTCATATCCATAATTCCAATTAGTTTGGTTATTCCAAGTGGTATTAAGAATTTGTCCACAAGAGAACTTATTGGTTTTCCAAATGAAAGTAAACCAAAAGCAAGCAAGATCAACAATTTAATTCAGAGAATCTGTTTTAGACATGGCATGATTTATATATAGCTTGTATCATATCCAAAATTTATTTATTTCTTCTCATAAAACATTTAATTTTTAATCTCATGTTTATGTGCTATTGCTTTTGTTATTCATAAGCAGGTATTGATTTTAAGAATGATTTGAGATTTTAAATAGGTCATTATTTAATAAACTTAATTTTAACCTAATGCTATGGTGCTTGTATACTGTGAACTGCTTTCTGCTTTTTCGTTTTTGCCTCTTTTATCTTTCTTTTTGTGTGTGTGGTTATTCCTTTTTTTGTTATAATTTATGCACATATAGACACAAGAGTTGAATTAAAAGTAATGCCACTTGTATTTTAAGTTGTCAACATATGGTAGTACTGAGGCACTTCAAGCTCTAAAATGTTCTTTAATATCTATTTTTTTCACTTCAGTTGATAGGAGGTTGTTTTCAAGAAAAGGTTGTGTAGCTATTGTTTATGAAATGAAAGCCTGCAGTGACTACTCATCAGTGTACTTTAAGCAATGTGCCATGATTGAGTTGATTACTCAACTCAAATAATTCCTCCAAATGATATTCATCACCAAATACAGATTATTTATTGTGACGACTATATTGACATGACTCTTATGTGTTACTGAGCCCAAAAATGTAAAAATGATTAACCAGGAACAGCTGATTTGTGTGATCATGAACAAAGTAAACAAGATACAAGTTTCACATGAGAAAGTTTGATTGGTTAAGGACAATCAGCAAATCACTCAAAGAGAAATTGTTCTCAAACTTAGCATTTCACAGAAATATGTGGGTCTCATTATTGAAGTTTTCTGTTTTATTAAAATATCCCTATTACAACTAAAGTTACCTAGGTGGTTGCATTAATTGTCAAGAACCTTCGTGTATAAAACAGCACCTTCCACGCCTATCAAAAATGTATCCAGGAAAATATCGACACAAAGAGAACAAGCAGTAGATTCATTCTCTCTCCCATGGAAATCACCTAAGAATGAGACAATTGCTAATGGCATCAACTTTACTAATAATGTTGGTTTTCTCTTTCACACTTCTTACCAATCAGCATGAATGAAAATCTTACAGCTTTGGGGCTTATGTTACAGTCTTTCTTAGTCCGAGGATTGTATGCATGTGGCTAATTTTATGCTACAATTTTTGTCTTCTTCATCTCATGTGGCTCAACCTCCTTATTTGGTAACTGCTTGACAAAAGATTATTTCTAAATAGCTTGACTGGCCTGGATAATGTATGTCCACATCTCATGCTTAAAGCAAACCTTTTACTGAACATTGTAAAAAAAAAGATTTTTAAAAAAAAGTTTCTTGTTCAAATTCTTATTTTTCAATCCTACCTTTGCCCCAAGTAATTCAAAGTTCTGTACTATGTTTTCTTCTCCCAGTTTAATATTCCATTCACAGCAAGAACTCTGTGAACCAATAACTGATCAGAATGAACTTCATTGTTGAAAACAGACTTGAACCTGAGTATTCTAGATTGACACTATAGCACATTAATTCTGTAAGGCTCATCCGCCAATGAAAAATCACCATGTTTTAATTTTAGCATATACGCTGCTATAGAATTTTAGATATCTCTATCTCACTTCTTTCAAAACCAAAATCCATGAATTCAGTAAATAGTTTTAGCAAAATAACAACGGCTCCAGGAACTCATGCATAAACAGAGATAATAATTCTGATCAATCTAATGGCGTTGTGAGAATTACTACAAATATTGGAGCACTCAGAATATACTACATTTTTGCTACATGTTGCATTGCACACAGTGAGGTTGTTTCAGCATGGCTGCTGTCCAGCAGTAGTGGAATGGATCCAAATTCAGAGTTTTTCACTTAGATGCCATTCAAATTAATTCTCTATTAAAATATTGCATTTCAAATATGGTCCATATGGTTTTTCTCAATTAGCAAGAAGAAAAGAAAGCGACACTGCAGAATAGTGTGAATCTCTGAAAATTTCTCATCATAACTAAAAGTGCATCGCTAACATCTAAAAGTGACAACTTCTCATTCTGATTGATATCTTTATGTTGAGCCTCACTGAATAGTTTGAACTTGTACTTTTGTTGCCTTATTATAACTTAACACATAACACATTATGCTTAAAGAAGCAAGAAATGAAACATTTCCCAATGTTCATGTTTTGGAGAGCAGGTCATTGAAGGTGTAATGAAACTTACTCTTCTGATATAAGGCAGTGTGATCAGGTGAATAATAGAACATTTCCTTATATATATTGCTTTGCTGAAAGCTGTCAATATTTTCAGACCATGAAAATGAAAAGAAATACATTTTTTCAAAAATGAAAAAAAGTTGTTACTCATTTCTCAACCTAGCATTAATTCAGAGAAAACCAATAATGAAATATTATCAATTATTTGGGGACAACTAGTTCCATCTTTGGCTATCTGCAGGCTATATTTCTTAAATGTTTTCTTACTCTGAAATCAGAGGAGGTGGCTTCAGGCTTAATGTACATTCAAACTCCAGCCCCCCCAAAAATAGATTTATAACTTTTTAAAAAGTGTGTGAAGGATGAGTCAAGTGATCAATGGCATTTCCTATGAAAACATTGAACATTTGTATTTGCCCTTTTAAGAGTTCTTTAAATAAAAAGGACAGTAGGCATCAGGTACTGTACCTTCACAACATGAATATTTAAAAAATGAAAATATAACAAGACTTTTAAATACCATCTCTCTATATATCATATATCAAAAGCCAAGAGGCACCACAATTATAGTAAAGCCTGTCTGTCTGCCTGTCTGTTTGTCTACATCATCTATCTGTCCCCCTTAAGAAAGTATATAAAAATGCAAAAGATTTAATAATACGAAGATTTGCTTTGAAAACATAAGTGACACAGCTAAATACCAGTCACGTACTGAGATGCTATTGTACTGCAAACCAGGTCATCTACCTGCGGAGCTGACTTTTGGTTTCCCTTTTTTGAATGTCTCCTATGATGGAAATGCAAGCCATTCTCCAGTGTGCTCTGCTCTCTTGATCTGGAGCAAAGACTTTAAATTCTCACAACACTCTGTGGAGTTCAGTGGCAAAGATGTGCAAATGGCTACTTTGATTTGTTTAAATATCAAAAGTTGCCGGCCCACTTAGGACAGAACTGTGAAGAGATGGGTAGGGTTTTTGCACTTACAACATTGCTGTAGGCAACTGGGAATGCTGCTGTGAACTAAGGCATCCCCTGGGCACAGATTTCAAAAGCTAAGGTAGCTTTGCATTATTAGTGCAATAAGAAAATGCCTGGGACAGCCACAATAAATCATCAAAGCATCCGCTGTATACATTTTGTGGCTGGTTCAGTGTTGTTTGGTTTGTTGCTCGTTGTGTCATGGATTAAGCTGATGAAGAAATGCCATACGCTTGAGACCGTCCCTCAGAATTAAAAGTTGTAACTCCATGGTTGATCCCAATGAAAACAGGAAATGGCTTTACACCTGGTTATTATTATTTTTTCCAAAGAGTAAGAACCTGGCCCTTTCCAGATGCTGCTAAATCAACTTTCACAACTTTGGCATGTCTAAAGACCAGAGTGGTAGAATTGCAGTCCCTCCAAAATCTGGCAAGATAGAGCATTTTCATCCATGAGGAGAGCAGATTTTATCTGGTCTGATTTCGAGGCAGCAGCCACAATAAATGATAAGTAACAGAGGCCTTTCTTTTGTCTCTTCTGTTAGTAAATTTTGCTGAATCTGGTCTCCTCCTCCTACTTTTTTCCCCAACCAATAAAGCAAAACAGGAAGAAGCACTGTGAATCCTTATGAAACCATTCACCGTGAGTAAACATTCAAGTTGTAATCGTAACACATAGACACCCATCCAGGATTTTATTTATAACACATTTTTCTCCTTGTATATAATAAAATACATTAATGTGTGCCTGTACATTCTTCAATCACTAATGGAGGGCCACTAATTAGTTTTTTTTTAAATCAAGATGGCAATCAAAACCCTGGTCCTTTTTGGATCTCACCCTCCTTGTGGAGAACCTTATTTAGAACTGGACTCGTTAGATTCAGAATAGTAGAGGTTGGAAGAGACCTTGGAGGTATCCTAATTCAACCTCCTGCTCAGGCAGGAAACCCTACACCATTTCAGTCCAATTTCTTCATAAAAACCTCCAATGTTGGAGCATTCACAACTTCTGGAGGCAAGCTGTTCCACTGGTTAACTATTCTAACTGTCAGGAAATTTCTCTTTAGTTCTAGGTTGCTTTTTTCCTTGATTAGTGACAAGACTACTTCTTGTCCTGCCTTCAGATACTTTGGAGAATAGTTTGATTCCCTCTTCAGTAGAACTTTGTTTTGATTCAGCATAAGTACTTCAATAGAAGGAGAAACCAACACCTGATTTTCAGCAACAGATGACAGAGGTGTAGATTGTCAACATCTAAGTTAGTTATTTTTTAACAAGGAGGCCTTTGGTCTATATGCAAAGGTTTTGGAATTCTGTTCATAATTTTCCATTTCCGGCTATTTTCCTCCCCTCTCCCCATATCTGTCATTTTGAAATTATTAGCATGATTATTAAATGTGGTTGTGTATACACATTTTAATACACCAATATATATATATTGATATGCTTTCTTGTTGTTAATGTAGGGTAGCATACTTGTTTTTAATCTAGTTCACAAGTCAGCCAAATCTGAAGTTTACTTTAGTTGAGTAACACATGAACTCCGATAACCCATAAAGAGAACCTTGAACAGTCAATGAAGCATTTCTGTATAAGTTTTATGACAATTGCTATTGTTAGCCTTTTTTAGAAATGTTTTCAAGTCTTTTTTTTATAAAGCTTTTTTATTTTTCTCCTTGGAGTGAGGAATCATTGTTTCCCCTCTGCACGCTACATAAACCTCCACTGCAGCACACAATAGAATCATTGCTTGAAGTTCAACAGAAGTACCAAGAGCTTACGACTTCTCTCCCTTTTTGCTTCTTAAAATTAGCGTTTGGCACAACAGTGGGCCGTTCCACTTCTGACACAGTTGTGCATGAAAGAAAAAGAAGCTAATTCCTTTTGATTTCCGCCAGTTAGTATTAAACTTATGAGGCATGAAATCATCTAATTCTCAAGAATCCGGTTTCCGTAGAGTTCCCAATAGAAAACATTTCAGCATCAAACATATGGGCTTGTGTCTCACAAACCGTAGGGACGTTTATTTACTGACACCTTGATTTGCTTGTCCTTGAAAGTATTCAGAGACTAAATTTTAAAGACAGATACCGGGATCCAAAAAAACAACAACACATTCACAGGGAGGGAAAAATCACCCAGCTTTGTGTGGTGATCTTATTGCAAAGATCTCTCTTACTAAAGTAACAGATCACTGGAGTTCATCTAATAATTTTCATGTCTTGTCTTTACTGAAGTAGAAGACCACAGCAAGTCATCAACATTACCTGCATCTCCTTACATGAGGAATGATTTCCTCCTGAAATAAGATAAGCTTGTGGAACATTGAGATGCCTACGTTCAATATATTTTTCACATTTTTAGGTGTCTTTTTCTCCCTTCTTTAGCAATTTTATTCATTACGCCATTATATTTTGAGTGTTTTCTTCGATTATGGTGAAACAGAGGTCCAGGTTACTAGCTAGAATCTAGTTGAGAGGAAAAGGTTTAGCTTGTTTTGGAGTAGCTATGAGCTCAGATTTTGATTATTGTCTTTTATACAAATCAGAAAAGATTCATGCATTATGGGAAATGACCATAGTTCTGTATCTATACTTATTGATGATTTAAGTTGGTCTCAGTGGCTTAATAGTGATTTTTTAAAAGTTTAGTGTGAAGGCTTCTATGTACATTTTTGTTCAATATATAAATGAACACAGCAATTCAATATGCTAGTAGCAAATTCAGATGGCTTAAAATGGCAACATCCATGCACAATAATTGATGGACTAAAAGTAACTTCAAAGTTAGAAGCAATTCAAAAGCAAACAAAAGGGATAAAGGATAAAGTCAAATAACACAAAATAACAGATTGATTAAGGAATGGTGAGGAACCTCAAAAATAGGTTGAAGAGAAAAGACAGAATGGAGAATCTGGAAGGAAAAAAATGATTGTTTGGTTGGTTGAAAATTGAAGAAGTTGGAGAAAAAACTTGAACCGAAGATGATTATGCTGAGAGAGGGGCCAATAGCTGTGACAGAATGAAGAACTAGTGAATGGATTGACTGTTGGGATTCCTTTCTAGACAAGGAGAGGATTGGGGATCACTCACTGGTGCTCCAGACATTTGCTTCTCTTGAGGCCATGAAACAAAGTATAGAATAGAATAGAATAGAATAGAATAACAGAGTTGGAAGGGACCTTGGAGGTCTTCTAGTCCAATCCCCTGCTTAG
>JANHFT010008227.1:116800-129525 GCA_032467955.1 Pseudoxenodon macrops | reverse complement strand
CCGGTTTGGACCGGTTCTATTGAGTAGGTAGTAGGCTCTGGTGACATCACAGAGCCGGTTCTGCTCCGTGGGCACCGCCATCTTTTTTTTGGGGGGGGGTTGAATTTTTTTGGGGGAATATTTTTCTACTGCGCATGCGCAGAAGCTGAGTTTCTGCCACTGTACATGCGTCACCATCTTGTTTTTGGCCTTTTTGGGGGAGGGGATTTTCAGGGCTTTTTTCTACTGCACATGCACACGAGGCACGCCCGCATGGCACGGGATGCAGCAAACTGACGGCAAGGTAACTTAGAACCCACTCCTGGTACAGTACTTGTGAGAGATGCCTGGTTTAATTGATTCAAGTTTTGAAACCTAAAGATACACATTAGACTTATATAGCTCACTTCCTATTGATTACTTCCCATTTTACCTTATTTGAGTAAGCATCAGCCCTTCGAGGTAGTCCAGACAAGAAACTAAAACCTTGAGTACTGACATTTTCATTACTGTCAGGTTATAGAAACAGAATCTTGCAAATCTGAAAGCAATTTCCTCCCCCTTGCTTTTATTTTCCAGAGAACTAGGGAGAGTCCTTCTGGAATGCTTTCTCCTGCCCCTTCCTTTGGTGGGCTGAAATATCTCTTATTTGACCATTGTCGAGATTATGAACACCTCCTTTGGTCTCCCAAGGTCATTCTCACAGTCTATTCTATCAAGCTAAGAAGGCTGACAAAGTGAACCCAGGGTGTTTTAAAGGCATTCTTACATAATATATTTCTGCTACCAGGTTCAAAGTAGACAATGATCTCCAAACCTGTGGAAAAATACCAGCCAATCACCATCTTTTTATTATGTGCAAAATGTTTGATGGTAGTGTGAGAAGTTTTATATCCAAATATATTTTATCCTTTATACTGTTTCCATCTTCCCCTTAAAATATTAACAGAATCCACAATGGTCTGAGAATCAGTGTCTCCACTAGATAATTAACAGTCAAGCTGAAACTACCGTAAATTAATCAACTAAAACAAGCAAACTTCCTCAAATAAGTTACCCAGACCTAATCCACATATCAAAGGATATGATCTGCAAACACAGAGTTAATTCAATTATGTTTCCCAGAGGAACTGCATGTTTACAAGAATAAACATACCTATCTACACACACACACACACGCCCCTCAAATGTCACCCTAGAATCAGCACGTGACAGATCCCCCTATAAAAATCTGCTGTAGTCCATTTCTCTGAGACTGCCCCTAAAAGGAAACTGCTCAAATTGGAACCCCAAATTATTTTTCTGACATTAGGATTCTGGGTGATACTGTATTGATCAGTAGAAAAGTTTCAGACTTTTCTTTCCCTTAATCAATGAGAAAAGGGAATATAGGGCTATGCGTTTTCAATGTTTTACTGAAAAGTTATAATTCTACCCCATTTAATTATACAATTAGTTTCCCCCTGGAAATCAGGGTGTATTTTAATACAGAGCAAGATGGTATCCAAGGAATGCAGGGATTAATGTTATTGCACATTTACAATTGGAGCTAATCTGATAAAATAGAAAGCATTGTTTATAAAGAACATGAATGAGACGTATGGATATTTTTAAATATATATATATATATATATATCTAAAAATGCTTTTGGAATACAAATAAATAGAAAAGAAAAGGTGTAACCTTTTAAACACTGTATTTCTAATGGAATAATTTTATAGAGAATAGAGAAAAAAATAAATAGGTCAGCATTATAGTTATTGATCTCGGCCCAGAACACCCTAATCCCCCTCTTCCTCCATAGGATATCATTCAGACTTTAATGGTCCTAAGCTTCTGATAAAGTCACCTATTGGATTGCTAGGCTAGATCCATAATAGTGAAATTGTATTAAAAAAAAGTTGCCTGAAATAATCAATCCCCCAGCCATTACGGGCTTGTAATTCTGAAAGGAAGGTTTATAGTCTTTTCTCAGCAAAAAGCCTTGACGGCCATTGTAATCTGTGCTCATTTCAAAAGAAGCCAAAGATCACTCAACTTGCTGCCGTGACTATTTTCAGAAGCAAATGCCATTTCTTTAATGATGACATTGGCAGAACCGTGAGATGTGAATTACAGTAATCCTGTCTAGATATTGTTCAATCATGGAAAATTGTTTTTTTGATCAGGAATGGGTCACACAAGATTTAATTCTCACAATAATTGTAAAACTGGGTGAGGTGTGTGGGATGGAGAAGTTGATTCAAAACTCACTGATGGGTATTCTATTCTATTCTATTCTATTCTATTCTATTCTATTCTATTCTATTCTATTCCATTCTATTCCATTCTCTCTCCTCTCCTCTCCTCTCCTCTGTTTCACTTCGCTCCGCGTCCCTTCCCTTCTTTTCATACTCTATTCCAGTGATGGCAAACTTTTGCCAAACCTGAATGCATGTGCATTTGCATCCATGTACGCGTGCCGGAGCACCTGAAATCCGAAGCCCAGCTGTCCGGCACACGCATGACTGTTTTTTTGGCAGTTTTTCAGACCATTTTCAGGCCAGTTTTGGTCTGAAAAATGCCCTGTTTTGGGGGCATTTTTCAGCTCGTTTTCCAGTGCCTGCGAAGACCAGCATGTGCACCAGAAACCAGAAGAGCAGCTGGCAATGGCACACATGTCCATGGAAAGTGCCACCTCTGGCATGTGTACCATAGGTTCGTCATCGTGGCTCTATTCTATTCTGATTTAAATAAATGTGCTGAGCCCTGGAGGTGCAGTGGTTAGAATGCAGTATTGCAGGCTAACTCTGCCCACAGCCTGGAATTCAATCCTGACGGAGCTCAAGGTCGATTTAGTGTTTCAACCTTCTGATGTCAGTAAAACCCAGATTGTTGGGGTAATATGTTGACATTGTAAACCATCCAGAGAATGCTATAAAGTACTCTGGGTCAGATATACTGACCCAGTCTAAGTGCTATTGCTTTTGCCATTACGCAGGTTAAAATCAACACTATAAACAATGCTTGGGACAATGCTCCCCCTCAAAAAAAAAAGAATAACAAACAATTCAGACTCAATAGTGAGTTCTTATAACCAGTTCTTCAAGATTCTTCATCAGGTTTAGGGCTGTATAGATCTTTGGAAGAATGTTGTTCCAAAAGGCAGGTGTAGCAACAGAGAAGGGCCATCTTACTCCTTTAGACGTATTATAATTATCCCTTCTAACTCCAAATTTTCTGGAGTTGACTAGGTTAGGGGAAGACTTTGATAACCTTAACCCTTTGGCAAATCACAATAAATACTCTGTTACAACCAGATGTTTTGAAGTAAAAATTATCACTATAAATAGTGACTTTATCAGATCAAATATATACTTTTAATGTAAATTATATCATTTAAAAAAAGATTTATGTCTTATTTTTTAATGTTTGCATGCCTATGCAGAAGGACAATGGTGTCTTATTTCTTTACGATTTTTAAAAGGCATTTTCCTTTCTTAAAAGCAAGTCCCAAAGCAAACATTGTACATCCTATGGGTAAGATAGTGCATTCTTGCAGACTATCATATGGAAAGTCTTTTGTTCCTTGGTGAACACTTTGCAGGAAGTGCCAGAATATTTTCCAATGAAATATCTCTGGATTCAACTCCAGAAATACAAACCATCCCTACAGCAGCAGAGAAACCCTATGAGATTTAGGTAGCTTTAATGATTTCCTCTGGAAGAATTTGCAAAGAGAATTCAAACTGGAAATTGTAACCTCAAGAGAATACGAGAAAAAATTCAGATCATTGGCTTCTAATGTAACCACTAAGGTTTGGAGGCCTAGCTAAAGCAGATTGTTTCACAGTAAAATGGAATGGTAAATTATTCTAAGTAGAAGAAAATTCTAGGCTATCAACTCATCAATAAATTACGATTGGGGTAAAAAAGCTGTTACATCTTTTATAATATTTATTGTTATTTCATTTTAATCTTTTAAATTTTGTGCATTCAGCCACCTTACATGCTGGAAAGAAAATGACTCATGCACCTTACATGTTTGAAAAAAATTGATAAGCATCATGCATTTTCAATTAAATACTGTGGTTTTTTTTTAAAAAATAAGACTGAGTCTTATATTAATTTTTGCTCCAAAAGACGCATTAGGGCTTATTTTTCAGTTAGGGCTTATTTTTGGGGGAATACAGTACTAAATGCATCCATACGGCTGATGATCTTAACTGGGGCTTATTTTTGGGGCCGGGCTTATATTACGAGCATCCTGAAAAATCACCCTAGAGCTTATTTTCTGGTTGGGTCTTATATTTGGGGAAACACAGTATACCCTGGGATGGTGAGATGTGATGGTATGATGATGACAATAATTATCATATAGTACTATAATCAACTAGAGGTACTACCTTATATTCCAACTTTTCTTAAGCTATGGAGTCCACATAGCAACATAGTGCTGGATATTAGAATATCTCTCTTTCCATTCCAGATTAGTGGTCAATTTATGAGCATCTCATCTCAGTAGCAACTTTTTAATGTAGTTTGTCCAACAAAAGATTAAGTTCATGGAATAATTGGCAAAGGGTGACTCGGTTTTTACCATCCTTGAAATTGCTATTGTTGGGATTATTCATGGTAATGTCGCTTTACTTGCATGGCTTCGTTATTTTGTTCCTAAATGTAACAACTCTAGCCAAATGTGTATTTTTAATATTTTTTTTGTCCTAAAATATTAAATAAAGCTGAGAGTGTTGCTTTTTATTTAAAAAAATCCTCCAGGTTTTAACCAGATGGCACCCCACACAGTTTACTATCTTGCTGTATTTTTCTTGTTATTCTACATCTAATTGGCTTCAGAAGAAAGTCAAGCTGGGTCAGTGAGGGCCATAATTTTAAGACTGAAAGAAACCGTTAGGTTGGGTGCCCATTCTAGCATACCAGTTTATGGGAATATATAAAGAACTTCTCCTACCTCCTCCTCTTCTTAAGTATTTTTGTAGCTCTTCACACTGTGAAAGAAAAGGATTAATAAGAAGTACAGTGCCCAACATTTTTGGCTCCGTGCTTTCCCCCCATATAATCATAAAAACCATCTTTACATTACTTTCTGTTGTTTAAATCACCACAGCGTTCAGCTTATCTAATGAGAAGCTTTAAAAATTCCATTTTGGAAAATAGGAGAAAGGAGCAAGAAAAACCTGATACCACCCATCATTGCGAGAATTTTGCAGGACCTCCAGGCTCTAGGGAGTTGAAGAGCAATCTTACCCTAACAATAAAATTTAATTCATGCATAGGATTACTCTGCTGGTTCTTTGTCTGCTGTTCACATATGTCTGATAGCTGCCTTCAATGCCTCTCTTGGGTGCTATTTGTTGGAGACTGAAACTTCATCATTGAGTGCTTAAGATTAAACATAATGGAGTATATGATAAATGCATTCGTTCTTGCCCAGCGCCGATGTGTTATCTGCTTTCATGCTTTCTTTCCCAAATCCCCTGGCTGCTAAAATTTCTTAAGTAGGCTATACAAAGATCTTGTCATGCCTCATTTGCTTTGTCTCAGTTGGTGAACTTCTTTCCTAGGTCCAGGCAGCCTAGCGTGCCTGTTGGTCTCCAAATGCCATGGCACCATCAAAAGAATGAAATGATAAGCATTTTTTCAGATGACTGCAATGCTTACATTCGATTGTCAAGATATCAGAATTCATGAAAGGCCAGTTCGGTAGGCAGCAAAGTATAAACTCTTGTCTGTCAAATCGGTGATGGCTCAGTTCTGCCTAGATGTGTTTGCATACAGCAGATGGATTGAACTTTCCACTGTGATATATCTTAGAAGAATGACTTTTTCAAACTCACGTAAAGCTAAAGCTCTTGCAATATGTGAGCAGAGACAGTCTATAGAGTGGGAGTTTGATCGCTGATTGAATCTAACCATTTAAGATTCAACTAGTATTTCTATGGAGCATCTCAGGGCTTGTCTATTTCAAATGTTCCTGCCAGGCTTCTCCTGGACCTCAATTAAAGCAAACAAACCATGATATTAAAAATAAAAATTAAACAATTAAAAAAGGGATTTGAAATCTGTCAGAGGCCTTCCTTCCTGAAGATACTGTTTACTCCATGGATTTGGCAGTTCATAATATATTGGGAAGAACGGATGATAAGGATACCCAGGACAAAAATCTAAGCTAAATATAGCTTTAAACCGTGTTAATTCCAGAGGAGGAAGCAGACTGCGTCATCTGTCGACAGTTTGATCGCCTGTGATATGTGTAACCAATTGTTCTTATTTACATTAATTTGCATTGTGAAAAGCAATTTTACAGTTTCAGTCAGGCTTAATAGGCAATTTGCAGCTCTGTGCCTAATGGCATAGTTACTTAAGCCTGCCCCGGGGGTGCTTTCTAGACCTAATACAAATGAAACCTTTTAAATGTTTGGTTGAACATCTTTAAAAAAACAACACCCGTCAAAAGTCTCTCACTATTAGACCCGGCTTGTACTCGCCTTGTCATTTTTAATAGCGCCATTGGCCATGGGCTTATCTTCAGGTACTGCTCTCCTCTGCACGGCTGAGGTCATGATTCCATTTGGCAAAACATAACGACACAAATGAATTAGGTTGTTTAACCAAGGACATTTTAATGAAGCAAGTTGCTCCGGGTAGCTATGCTTTTGATATGTTGACATCAACGTGGGTATACAAAAAGATGCGGGCACTTCGGTGGGATTCGGTCTCTCATATCTTTGCATCTCATTGGAGTCATGAATATGCATGCATCTTCATCAGCAGAGGACAACCGTTAGCTTAGTTGAGAAAGTGGAAATGTATATTTTAGTTGCCTGGTTTCCTAATTGGCTTTAGAGTTGGCTCAAACACTAAGGATGGCTTCTGAAGCAAGGGATTGCCATAACTGAAATGGCTTCTCCATTCAGCTCAGATGAAGAGGTGAGGGGGAAAAATATTTTTTCTGGTAACATCTTCAGAATTATAGGACCTCTGTCTTGAAGGGGTGGAAAAGGTACCTTTTGTGAGTTTCCACACAGCTATAAGCATTGCCTTTTTCATAACACTTTCTCCTTCTAGCCTTGTTTTTCAGCTATTCAAATTTGGATTACATTTGACGTCCTTTGTGTTGATTTAATCCCATAATGTTGCCTTGTTTTCTCCCATAATGTGTGAATTGTGGAAACTATTAGAGGCAGATTCAGGGAATGTTTTCTTTCTTTTCCAGAGCTGATACTTGAAGCCTACGAAGTGGTTCATGACATTTAATAATTGACAACCCCCTCCAGGGTGGCTGGATCTGCACATTTCAGGAAAAAACAAACAAATAAACCTTTCCAGGGAACACTGAATGTTTTCTGACCAAACCATGGACTTTTTGTTTATCTCTGATTTGCATGTAAAATGATTTGTAGAAGTGGCAAAAAAAAGCCTTTTAAAAATTAAATTCTGTTTCTTTTAGTTATTACGAAGCATTTTTAATAGATGGAGAAGTACACAGCAGATATTTAAAATCAATCTAAGGTAGGTAGTATTCTTCCAATATTATATCTCCAGGCAATTATAATCAGAACTAAAATTTTGCACAAATTCTCAGACAGGTCATAGATGCATAACAGGTCAGTTATGTCATAGGCAAATGATAACTGAAAGAGGAAAACCAAGAGCTGTCAGGTTGTATGGGCATACTGAACCTTGGTTGCAAACACCAGACAAATATACAAATTCATGGAAAATACCTAGGCAATTGTCTTTGTATCGCCTCATTATGATTATGTGGTGTTTTCCAGTTCAGATATGGTATGCCTAATAATTAACTCAGGTATTTGCCAGTTGGTTTGCAAAGTTAGCTGACATTAATGAAACATTGAGATCAAATGTTGAAAGAATATCCATTGTAGAGGGCATTTTGAATTCACATAATCAGTATGCCTGATTTACTAAAAAAAAAAAAAAGTAGACAGTTTATGACTCAGAATGTAGAAATCAGAAACTGGATATTGGAAGTTCTAGTCTAAAATGCTTCTCTCTGTCACTGTATACGTATACAATATAAGTATACAGTATAATACACTGTATAAGAAGTATATGAAGAATAAATATCCAACAAGAACAGAAATCCCAATGGGTCTTATTAATAAAGGGGTTATTAGTTTCTGTGTAAACAAGAAAGCAGATTGACATAATTATAAATATAATTTAGTTTTTGCTTTTTTGAAGTGAACGTTATTGGCATTACATCGCAACTTGGATTAAAATTCAGTAAAAAGACTGCTTATTGCAGTTTGAGATAAATCTTCATCCTGCCTTCCTTGAACTGACTGTGGCTTTTTCTCACATAGCAAAAATTTTCCACAACAATCTATTTAGAGCAAAGAATCACTCTGAATGTATCCTTGCAGTTCTGGCACAGATCAGCTCTTACATTTTCTGAATATACAGTTAGAAGAGGTTTCTAGAGGAATTGTGTGTGTGTGTGAATCAGTGAAGATAGAAAATAAATATTATCCTCAAAGGTTTAAGTCATTGTTTGCTTTATAAGAATAGTAGCCAGTTCTAGAGTCCACCGGAGTTGGACTACCAATAAATTTTAATATGAATGACAACATGACAAAATAGCAACAATGGCGCTTTGGAATATAGTATTGCCAAAAAATACCATTGCTGTAAGCAAGGACAGGTGGGACCACAAAACATACCAAGTAATAAAAATGAAGAAGTGAAAGTGATCAGGGATTTTAGAATTCAAACAGACAAGCACTTGCCACATAACATCCCAGACTTAATAATTGTTGATAAAAAGGACAAAAAGCCTGGATAGTGGATGTGGTGGTATGTATAGACAGAAGAACTGAAGAGAAAGAACCAGAGAAAATAACAAAATACAAAGACCTAGAAATAGAAGTAGAATGACTGTGACAAATGAAAACAGAGGGATTACCAATAGTAAAAGGTGCCTTGGGTACAATCTCAGAACATCTGGAACATCACTTGAACACCATCGGCATTGACAAAGTCACCATCCATAAATTGCAAAAGGCAGCTTTGCTCGGAACAGCTTACATTGTGTGTTGATACCATCAGACAACAACATCCGCCTATCCCAAGTCTTTGGGAAGGACTTGATAGGTGGATAAATGCCAAATCTAGACTAATCATGTGACTGACTGAGCAGCCAACTGTAGTAATATCTTATCATTTTATCAACTTATCATTGGGGGCAGATGCCATGCTTGTAAATTAACTACTGTACCACCTCAATTTTAAGACTCATCTCCACATTCCATTTACCATAGCATAAAGACTTCTCAATAGATATTAAAGATCCTGTCTCATCTCCAGCTCACTGTGGAAGCCAACTTAGTAAGCTGTTCTGCTGTGAAGGGGTGGGCTTTCTTCTCCTACCATGAAGCATGCCATACAGATAATCAAAATAACTTCAGGGGTGATGCTGGTAATGGCTGGGATCTGCCCAACTCTTGACTGCACGAGGCCCTTGTCAACTGGCCACTGAGCACTTCCATTCTTTGGCTTGGGTTGCAAGAGAGCTGAACATATTTCCCTACTCTAGGATACTGATTTCTTAGATGATCAATAATTCTCTCACCTGGGAATTGGGATGGGAGGAGTGTTGTTTGTTTTTGGCCTGGGAATGCTGATAATCCTATGACATTTGTGAATTATTTTGCTGGGATGAGTTAATTAGCACATCTGCACTCTTAGGAATTTGTAGTTCCAATGAGATTTAATAAGACTTGGTTTCCACTCTGCAGTTGTCACTACCACATGACTTTATGATATGTCTGTGGAGATTCTCAGTCATCCAGGTCATTGCTGTCTCAAAGGTGCTTTTTCAAAAGGCAACTGGATTGTTTTTTTCCTTGAGGAAGACTTTTTACTTCTCATCCAAGAAGCTTCATCAGTTCTGAACCCATGAAGCTTTTGGATAAGAAACGAAATGTCTTCCTTAAAGAAAAAAACAGTCCAGTTGCCTTTTGAAAAAACACCTTTGAGGCTTTATGATGTTTTTAAAGTGTATCTGTCCCATGAATTCAGGATAGGTAATGACATAGATCAGTCTTAAACACTGAATTCATGTATATTAAAGCTGCTTATTAGAGGTTTACAGTAACAGAGTCTTGCAACAAGTCACTTCTCATGAGACGGGCTGCTATATAAATGTAATGAATACATTTAAAAATAAAATAACACGTGCTTCCCTCCCACCTGCCTTTATCCTAAAAGAACAAGGGATGGTGAAATTAAGGAAGCTTTCTCAAATTCCATTCTTGCTTCAGGTTCATATTTTTTCCTCAGATCATTGCCTTTACTATCATTCTTCCTTCCTTCCCTCAAGGACATACTCAGAGTCTACTGGAATTGGACAGCCAATACATTTAAATAAACCAAAGAATAAACGATAGCATAATTACAGGTGCTTTGTAGAGGTTTTAACGGATAAGACCCATAAACTTTGTAAACTGGTGGAATCAGAAAGGCTGTGATAATTGGCAACCTTGTGCAGAATTGCCCTCATAAATATACAAGGCCACACATGTAGCAAAAGTCCATAATACTGGCAAGACCAACCCACACTAACTCTGATGTTTGTGACCTCTTGTTCTGGACAATCAGGTCTCCCTACGTCCAAAGTTAAAATTTCCTAATTTTTATTATTTTAAACTAATTGTACAATCAGCCTTATGAGGTTGGAATTTGATCCAAACTGTATAAGATCTGAATCGACATGGTATTGCGGCTCCTGGTTATTTTCATCCTACTGTTTCATTCTTATACTTGTATTATTATTGGTGTTTATATTGTTCTCCATTTGATTATCTTCTGTGCACACCTAGCCCTTCTTTCCTGCTTCACTATCTATTGAGTTATTGAACTATTCTATTTATTTTAACCTTAGAGTTTTAATTTTATCTGCTTCAGAGATTTGCAAATTAAAAAAAAAAAAAGACGGGTGTCACACTTTCACATGAAAATTGGCTGTGAACAATTGATGTGACTGTTAATTTCAATATGTCAAAATATTACATTTGCATCCCTCAGTGAAGATCAGCATTTGAAAGAAAAGTTGACATCCATTTATTTCATATTGTTAACATTTTGCAGCTTTGGGCTCTAAAGGCTCACTTGTTGAATATATCACTGATTTTTCTATAGCACAGGGTTTACAATGAAGGCCAAGTTACATACACATATGAGAGAGAGAGAGAGAGAGAGAGACTGACTCATTCCTTTCCAGCTTCAAGGATTTAGTGGATCAGTCTATGGTTTACTATTCCAGGTATTTGCTTGTTTTCACTGGCAAGTGTCCTCACTTTTTGAGTTCATGTCATACCTTATGAATTCAGCTGCTGTTGCTTAAAACGTTTCCCTTCTTTCTTCTATAATTGGACTGGATATTGGTTTCCAAGTTGGACTATTTTGATCATGCCATTCAAATGCTGTTTTGGCAGAGCACTTTGAAAAAACAGGATCGAGGTTAGTTTACATGCAAGGGTTTAATTGAAATTTGGACATCTGAAATGTTAGTTGGAACACATTGCAACTGAAACAGATAGAGTCCTGTATGTTGAAGGGGTGTTTTTTTCCCCCTAAAAAACTGCTGTTGAGATATCAGCAACCTGCAGCCAAAGATTTGCTAAATTATTCTGAGATAAAATATGGCGTTTTGCCCTTGACATGGTTGTATATCTGAAGTTCAAAACACCCAGATTTCAGTGGTTTGACAAAATTAATAAAAAGGAAACACACACAAAAAGATTTCTCTGTCCTTATTTTTCAGTTGGGGTGATGTGACAACCCATTTGTTCTTGATATGCCACAACAGCACTTCCCTAGCATTTAGTAATTTTACCCATGCTGGGAAGCCTGAATAAATAATAATTGTCTTTTTTGTTGTTTAAAAAAATCCTCTTCCATATATTATTTTTTATGGAACAGCCTAACAATGTTTCTATCATGCAGCTACAGGGCATAAGAAAATAGATAACAGCCATTCAATAATGTTTTGATTTACTGGATAGATCTTTATAAACGAGGTATTCGTGGTTGGGCCAAGAAACTATCAGTTTCCTCCTAAGAGGTTGCATTTTACTTATATTCATATTTTATAAAACAGCCAATGGTGGTCAAAGAGAAAGAACGGGGCAGCATCGCTACAGAAAGCCTACTTAATAATATCCAAACAAGAAATCCCAATGATCTTTTTTCTCTGTGATAAACTCTGGACATAAATCCAAGATCTTATGTAAACCTGCAATGAAGAACTAATTCAGCTAGACTAAGTATGTTAATTTATTTGGAAGTCTGTCACCTTTCCTTGAGCTTTTTTTCCCCTCCTGGAATTGTCCTCTTTTCTGTGAACATCTTTCTAGGTATAAATCTGGAAATCTGACTCTTATCGTTCCCCCAACTCCAAGCAAGAGGCTGCAGTGAAAAGACAAATACCTCTTGCCAGAGGTCTGAGATTATGTCTTACAGAAGAAGGATGAGAATCACATGAAATTTGTCTGAGGGCCGCATCTTGCTCCATTTGATTTAAGTGAATAGAAGAAGATGTGAGGGAATGAAGAACTTCTACATGCTGTTCCTGCACAGAATTCCATTAAGAAACCAAATAAAAATTAGGAGAATTGTTACTATCAAACCATGTACCCTATGACTCTCATTACGTGTTGCACCTTATCATTCTTGACAAATGTATCTTGTCTTTTTATGTACACTGAGAGCACATGCACCA
>JANHFT010008227.1:99778-109902 GCA_032467955.1 Pseudoxenodon macrops | reverse complement strand
CGGAACAAGGTACGAAATGGGCCTGTTTTGAGAAGAGATCGATCACATTCCATATGATGGTGTGACCATTGCTCTCCAGCAGCTCCACAATAAAATCCATTGCTATATCCTGCTAAGGCCAGGCCAGGTCCGCCACTTCCTGTAGCAGCCCCGGAGGCTTCCCCATGCGATTCTTTGAGGTTGCACAGACGGGACAGTGTTTCATGCAATTCTCCAGACTGGCTTTCATCCTAGGCCACCAGAACTGACGCTTGATGAGGTTTAGGGTTTTGAAAAACCTGAAGTAGCCGGCCTTTTTGACATCATGGCACCTGCATAGCACCTTCTCTTGTAGGGCCAATGGGACGTACAGCTTACCGCCCTTCCAGGCCACCCCGTCTTGTCGGGTTAGTAGTGATGGATGCTCCAAGAACCATGGATCATCCCGTAATCCATTCTGCATCTCTTGCGTTAGTTCGCCCGCAACAGTCTGTACCCAAACTACCTGTTGTGCGTCAGGAGGCAGTATGGCCTGAACCACCTCCTCCCGGTGACTTTTATATTGGGGCATCCATGAGAGGGCATCCACCATGAAGTTCTTTCTCACGGGGATGTATTTGATGGTAAAACGGAACCTTCGGAAAAACTGTGCCCACTGGATTTGCTTTGGGGACAAGTGTCGCGGGGTCTGCAGGGCCTCCAGGTTCTTATGATCTTTCCAAACTTCGAATGGGTTCCTGGCCCCCTCCAAGAAATGCCGCCATGTTAGCAGGGCCCACCTGATGGCAAAGGCCTCCTTCTCCCAAATTGCTCGGTCTCTGTCAGTTGTCTGGACGTGTACTCACAGGGTAGCAGTCAGCCTTGTGCATCTGCAGCAAGACGGCACCCACTGCCACATCACTGGCATCAGCCTGGATGACGAATGGGCTCCTTCGCAAAGAGAGCCTTTAGGGCCTCAAAGGCCCATTTACAGGCCATTGTCTATGGGAGTGGCTGGCCTGGCCGGGGCTTAGCGGTAGCAGGCTTCGTTTTTAGCAACTCAGTTAATGACAATGCGACCTGGGCAAATGAGGGGATAAACTTCTGGTAAAACTTGGCAAACCCCAAAAAACTCTGTAGTTGTTGATGGGTTTTGGGGGCTTGCCACTCCATTACAGCTTGGACCTTACTTGGATCCATCTCCACTCTAGCATCTGAGATGTGATACCCCAGGTAGTCCAGCTGAGACCTATGAAACTCGTATTTGGAGAGCTTCACGTACAGGTTCGCTGCCAACAGTTTTTGTAGCACCTGCCATACCAGCTGGACATGCTCCAACATAGTGGTGGTATAAATCAATATATCGTTCAGATAAACCAGCACCCCATGATAGAGATGGTCATGCAATACACTGTTAATCAATTGCATGAATACCATTTAAAACCCTCCGGGGGCTTCAGGGGAGCGTCACTTCCGGTTTGCCCATTGGGTCGTTTTTTTTACAGGACAGCGCCTCGCGTGCCCTCAGAAATGGCTCCGCGTGCCACCTGTGGCACATTTGCCATAGGTTCGGCATCACTGAGCTAGAGCTTTGGAAAAAATGTGTCTTGTGATAGTGTGCAAATCTGTCAAACCTGCCTTGCTAACATCTCACCTGATTCCTCTCAGTGCAAGTCAACTCATCCCAGCTGGACAAGTTCCAGTGTCAGCCAAATATTAGCCCCAGTGCTTGGATTAACAACTGTGCTGGGAAAGGTAGTTGAAGTGACTATTCCACGAAGTTTAAACGTGCCATGGATCCACCATAGAACTGAAACACGTTTAATAAAAGAAGATACTAATTACATGACTGTTTCAGCTGCTGAATTCACTGAGTCTACCCCAGTGAGAGCTCTCTGAGTCATAAGCAGAAACTAACAGATAAAAAACAGCCTGCTTGCTTCCCCTACCATAGCTCTGCAAACACTAAAAAATAAAGTTCCCAATCCAAAGAAATGCCGCAAGCTTCCCCAAACTAAAAATGTATTTTGAAGTAACATTGATTTCTTCCCTACAGTTTGCATTGCCCTTTGCCTGAAAAATGATGTATATACAGAATAATACAGAATAACAGAGTTGGAAGGAACCTTGGAGGTCTTCTAGTCTAACCCCCTGCTCAAGCAGAAGACCCTATACCAGGGGTGTCAAACTCAATTTCATTGAGGGCCACATCAGCATTATGGTTGCCCTCAAAGGGCCAGTTGCATGTAAGACTGATAACTCATAGCACATGTCTGGGTGGGTGTGGCCGGCTCAAGGCTGCTCACTGCCCGAATCACTGGGTACGGCTGACTCGGGATGGCTGGGTCGGGATGGAACAAGTTGCACCGGCTAACTCGACATGGGGACAACTCGGTGCCCCACAAGCCCTTGCCTCCCCAAACTGCGGGCAGCCAAGTGTGTGCATGCACGCACACACACACACACACCACATTCCAGGTTTATCCACAGAGGAAGGACAGGTCCTTCTCCCCAAGCCCAGGCATGATTGGCAGTTTGCTAGCTCAGATGTGGATAAAAGTCTCCAAGCTTGGAATGGTGTTTGTGTGTGCGTATGTGCGCACAGCATGCCAAAGCAGACTGTCATGCCCCTGTCAGAGCCTGAATCCGCAGGGGAGGATGAGCCAGAACTGGGGCTGATGGAGGTTGAGGGGGCCGTCTCATTGGCTTTGGAGGAACGCGGGGAGGAGCAGCACGAAGCAGCCCCGGGCCCCTCAGGCTTGGGATGGCTTGCCAGCAGGGAGGAATGGGGGCAGGACGACCAAGAGAGGGCAGGCAGTGGAGATGAAGAGCAACAGAGCTCAGGTGATGAGCAAGGACTTCCCCCTCTTGATCTCTGAGCATGGAGAGTGGAGAGGAAGCGGGAACAGCACAGGCTGACCTGACGACTCAGGAGGAGAGTGCCCCGCCCCTCTTCACAAGGCACACCTGGGGACTGAGACTTAAGGAGATGCTGTGGGGAGGGATGTTTGTCAGGAACAAACACTGAATTCATGGAATGTTGTGTCCCATTACTAACATCTGGACTTTGCAGGATTTCTTGCCTTGTTCCTTGCTTCGTGGACTCATTGCTTTATTCCTTGCTTCGTGGACTCATTGTCTTGTTCCTTGTTCTGTGGACTCGTTGTCTTGTTACTTGCTTCGTGGACTCATTGCTTTGTTCCTTTGCCTTGCTGGACTTCTTGCTTTGAAGCCGTTGTGCTAACAGCATTTTGCTGGACTACTCCAGCCAGAGGGTGCTGTGTGTGTGTGTGAGTGCTTTGCTCCGGGACTTGTCATAAACATGGGAGCGTTTGGGGGAAATTTGGAGCAATAAAGGGGAGTTTGAACTATCAGCTGGCTGTGTTGCCTTTGTACCTTGTCCCAGGTCATCACACAGACATTCTTCTCCTAATCCCAGACATTGTTGGCGTTTCCCTGTCCTGTGCCCCCTCCTGGGAAAGCAGGAGGCGGAAGATGCTGGTGCTGCATGTGGAAGTGTGGAGGAGAAAGTTTGCAGGAAGCAGTTTTCTAAATTCACCTAACACTCTGAATCCACTTTTACAGCACTGCATGCTAAAATATTACAGGCCTATTTGTTATTGGCAAAATTATTGTGATTTATAGCTGCATTTTCACAGTATTTTCCTTTTTAACAAATTATAATTGCATGCCTAATTCCACAATGACATAGGACTATTTAAAAAAAAAGAAAGTTAGCAAAAAGTTTCAAAAGAAAATGATTAATTGCAGGTAATGAGATAATCAATCTTTTTAAACTCTGATGCATCCCTATATTTACAATAACTTCTGCCCTTGGGCAATAGAAAAGATTATCTGAACAAATTAACATTGGAGTCTCCTCTGTATTACTGGATATCCTAAGCTGGCGCATTTTATATAGAAAATGAGTCACTTTCTTTTCAAAGATGCATACTATGACCTTTGAAGCTGAGTGAAGTGCTTGCATTGAAGCTGAATCAGCTGCCTTTTACTCTAGCAATTGTTCCTGTTTCCTTGGGAAGCAGCTTAAAATAGTTCTGAATGGCTCAGGAATGTTTCCCTCCCACATCATGAAACCCCCGAACCCCATTTCAGTGTCTTTCACTACCACAGCTACTGCCAGAGTGAACCACCTGCAAGGTTTCCGATGTGGACCAGAGGTGATATTCAGCCGGTTCAGACTGGTTCAGGCGAACTGTTGGCGGAAATTTGGCCAAGGTCGCCGAACCGGTAGTGGCCACGCCCCCAAACCAGTACCCCAGTCGCTGCTTGCTGGCTGAAAAGTACTGGAGATCGCAGTTTTTATTGAACAATTTTTCAACATTAATAACCTACAGAAATACAAAAGGAAAAAGAAAATATATTTTAAAAAGGAAAAAGAAAACACAAAAAACACAAAAAAGGAAAGCAAACACAAGATAGAACAAATACAAACAGTTACAAACAGTTAGAAAAATACACAATATAATACAATTTTACAGAGTTTTGTGTCAGAATATATATGCTACTTTTGTATTTTACCATTACGTATTTGCCTTCTTATTGTTTTTTAACCATGACTATAATAATATAGTATATATACTTTTATATTAATATAGTAATTGTATATATTTTAATTTTTTTTCTAATATTGTAATACTAATTTTAGCAATCATAGCTTTACATATATACATATATACATTTATCTATAGTTTGTAGTCATTATTTTAATTATTTCTGTTTCTTACTTTGGCTTCTATTTTCTAGCCACTTGTACAATCTATTCCAAATTTTATGGTAGTCCGATTCTTCTTTTTCTTTTATTTCCATGGTCATCCTGTCCATTTCAGCACATTCTAAAATCTTACTAATCACCATTTCATCTGGGGGAACCTTTTTTGTTTTCAGTGTTGTGCAAAAGCGATTCTGACCACAGTTAATATATGCAATGTTAAATATTGGTTATTCTTGTCCATTTTGGGGTCTAATATGCCTAGTAAACACAATTCTGGTTTCAATTGAATCTTACATTCCATAATTCCTTCCAACCATTCCCTAATTTTCTGCCAGTATTTCGTGGCATGTGGGCAGGTCCTCCACATGTGATAAAATGTTCCAGATTTATAACTACATTTCCAACATTCTGAAGACAAGTTTGGAAACATTTTAGCCAATGTCGCTGGCGGCAAATGCCATCGGTAAAAAATTTTATACAGGTTCCCCTTACAGGCCACTGTCATTGTAAATTTATAATTTCTTTCCCATAATTTGTCCCACTCATCTAATTCAATATTGTATCCAAAATTTCTAGCCCAACTAATCATTGTTTCCTTGACTGTTTCTTCTTCCATTTTATATCTTAACAGAAAATTGTATGCTTTTGCAATCATTTTTGTTCCTGTTCCTTGTAGTATTTTATCTAATTCCAATTGTTTCTCGTGAAAGCCAAATTTCTCCTTATCTTTTTAAAATCTTGTTTTAATTTGTAAGTAAGACCACCATTCCATAACAATTCCTTGCTTCTTTAAATCTTGAACCGTTTTTAATTCACCTTTTTCATCCAGGAGCAGTGTCAGGCCTGCATTTTAATTCCGTTGGATTTTGGCCTGCCACACTTTCTGTTATTCTACTATGCATTTTTCTGTTGTGGGAGGGGGGATAGTGTGGAGTTAGAGATGTGTAGCCATAATAACATTATTTATAGTAAGCCAAGGTCATCCTTTTTTTCCGTACCAGACCGGAACGAGGTGGGCAAACCTGCCAGCATGGCAGAGAGAGATTGGACTATGTGACAGACTTGTGGGTGTGAGGGCAGGATCTTGAACTTTCAACTAAGGGGTGGAAACCTGCCACTCCTCAGATTTGGGTTTCACCAGTTTGTGCCAACATGTCTCTCTTAATGAATTGGAACTTTGAGGAATGTTTTGCCTTGGAGTCTGATTTGATCAGGAATGATATTTGGAACGCTGACATTTAGTTGATCTCTTTAACCTTGACCTGAAGCTTTTAATCCTGTTTCAAGGGATCCTTCTAAATCCTTGTACAACAGGAAAGTCTTTTCGGCATGGCCAGGGAGCATATCAAAACAGGCAAAAGCAAAGTTGTGGAGGTGTGATAAAAGATTCACCCTTTTTGCACATGCATCAATATTGCATAGTGCTGCAGCATTTCCATCTTTGATTGTTTTGATGTACAAACCCCTGTAGACATTGCTGGGTCCTTCATATGAGGAGAAATTTTGGTCCTAAGTGCACAAGCTCTGTCTTACCTCATCCCTCTCTACATATACAGCTTTCCTGTAGTGTATCTCAAGAGGCCAGATTATGTGGATAAAAAGGAGAGGATCCCTATTGCAACAAGTTGCCCTTCACACGTGGAAAACATCAAGAACAAGGATGGAAGAATGATGGCAGTTAGCATCTTCCTTCTATATAAAGCAAATGGGCACATTATGTGGCTTGCATCTCTCCTGGATACCACTCTAGTTCCATTTTAAGGTCTCCAGAATTTACCATGAATATGCCACAAGAAGGCAGCAAAATATCTAATTCGACTAATGTGGTCTTCTGGCACTTTTTTTTCAGGGAACCTAGTTACACAGACATATTAATTTTAAAATTCTATTCCCAAAAACTGAAAAGGAAGTAAGTGAGGCCTACCATCCTGTCCTCACCTCCATCAGTTTAGACTTTTTGCTCTCTGAGAAGATGTGTCAAAAGAAAATGGTGCATTGCTCTCCCTTCACTTTCTTTGACATAGCATGAGGTGCAGGTATTTGGATAATACTCTTTTCTTAGCGTACATGAGATAATCTTCAGGCAGGGGAATATTTTTTTTGGGTGAAATGGCCTTCAATCATCAATTCAAAGGATTAGGAAATGAATCTAACTCTAGTGCACAAGACAAGTATAAAAAAAGAATCTGTTTTCCCTGACAATTTAAAGAAAGCCTATTTACTTCAATATTATGTCAGGGCAAATAAATTCTTGTCTCCATTAAACATTTGCTAGAAAATTGTTTATGAATGTCTGCACTGAAGTGATGTTAACTTTCTTGACATTGAAGAGGTGTTATTTTAGATGAGAAAACCATTGCAAAATCTATGCATTTTAGAAATGAGAAGCTTTTGCTACCCACATGAATGAAAACTCTACACATAAATGACTAATTTCCAAAATAAAATCTGCCAAAGACCATCATGAATTTCTGACATCTCTATGTTAGTGTTGATATCTCTGTGTTACAGATGTCTCTTAAAATATTAGCAATGAAAAGACCTGGATATCTAAAACCTTTTGCATACTCTCTGTTGAATGCACCAAAGTTAAACTAGGTAGAAGGGTCTAAATTGGTCCTTCCTTCTTCTGTGACACAATCTCTCTCTCCCCCTCACCACTTGCAAGCTTTCCTGTTGGACTATATAATATCTTTTCAGAATTCTTTATTGAATGAAAAGAAATCCAGGGGAAGAACGGTCAGGAGGCAAAAATATACAGGATGGGAAACAGTGGTTATCTAACAGTGTTTACAGCTTTCATATACAAAGTGATACCTCAGTACTTGATTGCTTCAAAACTCATCAAATTTGGTACTCAATCTATTTTGATGCGAAAATGTTGTCCCGTTACTCTTTGTTTGTTTGGGATTGGAAAAGGGGGGACAGCCATCGAGAACAGACAGGAAGTCAGCCATGCCGGGAAGGTCATTGCAAAAAGAAGAGGGGAATGGCTGCAATGGGTAGATACGAAGTTGGCCATGCTAGAAAGGGTCACTAACATAGGGAAAGGGACGAACAGGAAGCGCTTCCTGGCCAAAACAAAGGTTCATGTGGTAAGTCACATGGTTTGTTTGACACTTGTCATTTTTATACTCATTGCACCTCCCAGGACCAATTAATGATCAGTTCAAAGGTACCACAGTACAGGCAAATATCTGCTAAGTGCTCTAAACTCCATTTTATTTATATTTATAAAGGCTGGCCCATTCCACACAGATTCTGGGCAGCGGATAATTCATACCAAGACAATATCTGAAGACCGGAAAAAAAAGGACAAGGCTTAGAACTCAGCATAATATTCCATAGCTGAGAAAAGCTCAGCTGATAGAAGAGATGGGTGGCATAACATTGTAATAAAGGAATAAAAAACTAAATTCCTATTTCAATAAATCCATTTTTTCTAGAGCTTGCAGTAAAAGACAAGCAAGAATTTGTCTAAAGATGAAAGGATAGGATAGTTCAAACCTACATAGGGTGGTTATTTCAGAGGGCAGGCACCATGGCATAGAAGGCATGATTCTGGAATCCCAACATATGATGTTGTTTAAGAAGAGATATGAAATGCACCTACTCAGTCAGATCTAAAGCGTGAGGTAAAATGATGGAAGCGAGGTAGCCTCTTGTAGATCCAGGTTCTATTCCATGAAGGACTTAATAGATGATAACCAGCACCCAATTACATCCAAACTCTCTCTAGTAACCAGTGTAGCTTGCAAAGGTGTTTCTGGGTGTACCAAGATGATTTGCTTGAGCCACTGCATTCATCACCAGATATAGTTTCCAAGTGGTCATCAGGGAGAGGCCCATTTTAACAGTCCACTTGTAATAAATTAAGACAAGAGTGATATTGAAAAGGGACTCCTAGTCTAGGAAAGGGTGAAATTACTCATTGAGCATAGCTGATGTTCCAGGAGGAACTTTAGATTATGTACTAACTCTGAACAAGGAACTGCCATCCCATTCAGAACCAATTGTGGAAAAATCACTGACATCACAAAATCTATGTATCCATAGCTGCTCAGTCCTGTCAGTGTTAAATGTGAGTGTGTTTCCCTTATCCAGATGCAAGGAACCTAGGCTAGGCTCTCAATAGCATTCCTTAGTCAATCAGGGGTATCACTGCCATTACAATACTGATAGGTAACTTACCTAATAGTTTCTTGTGGATATTAAACAGAAGAGATGAGAATATCAAACACAATGGATCTTGCAAACATTGACTTTGAGGTAGGCCTCTCCTCATCAGCCAACACTGATTAGAACCAGCCACAGAAAATGATGGAATACCAGCTAAATCTTATGATTTCCACTACCAAACCAACAACCATAACAGTCACATGGATTCTGTCTTCATTAGGCATCAGATCATTTTCAAGATCTGTCCATTCTTTCCTTGGTAAGGTCTTGATGATGATCTGTCATTTCTGACAGGAGCAGATATTTGTTACTAACATGCTCTTCATTGGTCTTCTGACATGTACACAATAGAAGTGTATGGGATGGATGATTCATGCCAGATGATGGATTTAATCATATTGAAAAGATAAATGTATAAACAAGTGATAAGGAGATGTTGTTAAAGAACCATAGACTCTAAAATATGTCTTGTACAAATGCAGTTAATAAACACAACATTTTCAGAGAGTTCAGTTCTGAAATCATGCTATAAGTACTTGATAAGGCCAAAAAAATACTCTCTAGAACAGGGGTGTCAAACTCAATTTAATTGAGGGCCACATCAGGATTCTATTTGATCTCAGGGGGCTGGGTGGGCATGACCAGCTTGATATCATCAATTTTGGGGGCATCTGTGGTGGCCTAGGCAGACTGGAGCGATCCATTGTCTCCAGTGGAGGAAGGTGAGACCAGGGAGAGCCCCAAACCCTTGTCCTCCAGAGGAGCCTTCCCTTCCCTTTCAGGCCACGTGGATGACCCCTGGTTGGCAGTTCAGGCTGTCCCAAGCCCTAGGCAGCAGAGGACAAGTACCCATCCCATCCGTCAAGTTCCCAGGGCACCAGGACCCCACAGCTCAGTCCAACCTCATTTCCCTGAAGGAGTAGCTGGCTGTGCTTACCTCCTCCTCGAGCCTGGCCAGGTTGTGCAGGAGAGCAAAATGTGTGGGTCAGAGGGAGGCCCACTCCCTCCCCATGCAAGGAGACCCAGCTTTGTAACCAAAGCTTCCTCAGCGATAGAATGGGAGACCACCAGGAGAAGTCAGGAGAAGGAGACAAGAGGATGGCAAAAGGGCAGCAGGGCTGCTGGTGGCCAAGTGCTGAGGTAGGATTTCTCTCAGACCCTCTCATGATATTCTTCTTCCTTCCTTCCTTCCTTCCTTCCTTCCTTCCTTCCTTCCTTCCTTCCTTCCTTCCATCCTTCCTTCCTTCCTTCC
>JANHFT010008227.1:66438-76484 GCA_032467955.1 Pseudoxenodon macrops | reverse complement strand
AAAGTGAGTTTCTGTCTTTTGATCCCCCAGTCACATGACCACACTAAGCCATGCCCACAAGCCACACCCACAGAACCGGTAGGAAAAATGTTGCATTTCACCCCTGCCTATAACTATCATTACGTTTTGAACCTTATCATTCTTGACAAATGTATCTTGTATTTTTATGTATACTGAGAGCATATGCATCAAAGGTAAATTCCTTGTGTGTCCAATCACACTTGGCCAATAAAAAATTCTATTCTATTCTATTCTATTGAAAACTCAACAAATAAAAGAGTTTAGTGTAGGAGGTCAATACTAGAAGAATGCCAAAATATTTGACCATAGATTGTCCTATTTGGTCATTATCTTCAAGATTCAATTGTAAAATAGCTAGTTCAGGATGCTCTAGTGGTGGTTCAAACTTTTTAATGGGCTTTTCTGATCCTGATTACAATTCTGATTTCTACTTAAGGACAAAAAGTACCTATTTTAAGGTTAAACCACAACCAGTGTCCTTGAAATAGTCCATGTAAAGGTTAGAACAGATGTTATAAAGAGTGTCCTGAGGTTGGTACTTTTCTACCAAGAAATATTTTGTGTTCCTCTAATTACTGCTCTCCACTGATTTCCTTCCTTGTGAGTGAACATGACATAATGATGGTTTCTTCAGATTCTCAAGGTTTGCAACAAAACTAGAAGAGAGACAGGTTACTAAAATGAAAGGAATGTATCCCCTTTCCTTAGCCAGTTTTCAAGGATCCAAAAAACATAAATACATAGAAAATTAAACTTATTAGGCTTTTCTAGATCCTATGAACATTAATATGTTATCTGGGCAAGCTTGAGTTGGTGAAACAGGATGAGTGAAAACAGTGGAATTGACATGTTGATAAGGAAGAATAAAGAACCAAGATGAAGGAAAGTCTTGAAATTATTGATAAGGAGCTTGTAACAGGATTTTACTTTATAAAATGGAAACAAATGTAGGCATTTAGTGAGGGATAAGAGTAATGAAATGTGTGAATACTATGGGCATTAGATTGAGGTGAAGGAGTTAAAATGAGAAAGCAGAAGATATAAGGATATGTTTGCAGTAGCCTCAAGAAATAAGCCAAGGTTTTACTGAGGAAATAGAAAGGATGGATGTATTTTTGTAAAGATGATATGATTTTGGAACAAGCAGAAAATTGTCATGAAGACTGTAAGAAGAAGAAAGTCTTAGACGAAAGCGGATAAGTTTTCAATTCTTGTGATGGATGAAAAGCCACGAAAGGGGTGTTGACAGGTACATAAACCTACTGATATTGTCCCTCCTAACATTTAGGAATGCTAGACACTTTTTGATGACAGCTATGCTAAAAGTTAGGCTTTTGATCTGCTGTCCAAGACACATGGTTTCTCATTCTGCCTGAATCTCTGCACATTTTAAGGATTTCATTTTTTATAAAATTTAACTTGGAGTTGTCTTTATCTCCTTAAGTTTGTTATTTATTCCATTGGAGCCTGACAGAAACAAAGGTCCTCATATTCCTTAATACAGGACAATTTCAGATAAAGACAGGGAAATGATCCAAGGTGTGCATGAAGAAGAATGATCAAATTGGCAACAGAGCTGAAGAGAGGCATAACGTTGAAACCTTGAAGTATTTGATAGGGCATGAAGCAGATCTGTTGTCTAGCAGGAGTGTTTGTACTGTTTGCTTTTTAGATCTACTCTACTTATATGTAGTGACTTAAATAAGCCAGACAAGAAACCCACACCAAAAATATTGGGTTCCCAGAAAATTGGAGACATGCTTAAATGGCTTCTTTGCTGAGGTGGCTATTATTCTCTTTTGCCTAAGGATTTTTATATTTGTTTCTGTATATATTAATCTTTTAATGTGGATTTTTATATTATTATATGGATGGTTTTATATATGTATTGCTCAAATGGCTTGTTGTATGTGCCCAGAGTTGCTTTTTGTGAGATGGACGGCTATATAAAATTTATTAATAAATAACTTGTACCCTATGCCATCCGTCTCCGTAAACTTCTTCATTTTTCTCTCCATGTACACGTATATATCTGAACTAGATTGTGTTGTTGGTGTCATATAATATATGTGGCTATATGGATATTTATTTATTTATTTATATTTTTGTCATGTTTATGTAGTGTATATTGAAGGTGGTAACCCTTTGAGAGCTGTAGGCAATGAAATTTCATTTTAATGTATGCCGATTAGGGTACATTTAAAATGACAATAAAGTTATTCTAAGTATAAGTCTAACTCACCAGTTCCTGAATTCCTCCAACCAAATCAAACGAACCTTCTGGTATAGCACTTCTCAGTGTAACTTAAGTGTAAGTCAGCAGTATGCTGCAGCAACCAAGAAAACCAATGCAGTCCTAGGCTGCATCGATAGAGAGATAGTATCCAGGTCAAAGGAAGTGATAGTACTGCTCTATACTGCACTGGTGGGGTCACATTTGGAATATTGTGTCCAGTTCTGGTCACCGCAATACAAAGCAGATGCTGAGGCCCTTAAAGGAGTACAGAGACAAGTGACAAAGATAATAAGGGATCTGGAGGCTAAATCCTATGAAGAATCACGAAGGGAACTAGGTATGTTTAGCTTAATAAAGAGAAGACTGAGGGGAGACATGATAGCAGTCTTCCAATATTTGAACGACTGCCACAAGGAAGAAGTCATCAATTTATTCTCCAAAGTCCCTGGAGGTATGACAAGAAGCAATGGATGGAATCTTTCAGTAGGAGATTCAACCCGGAAATAAAGAGGAAATTCCTGGCAGTGATAACTATTAAGCAATGGAACAGCTTGCCTCCCAGAGTTGTGGGTGCTCCATTGCTAGAAGTTTTCAAGAAAAAATTGGATAACCATTTGTCCAAGATTATATGAGAACTCCTGCCTTGGGCAGAGGTTTGGATGAGAAGATCTCCAAGGTCCCTTCCAGCCCTGTGACTCTATGATACTTAAGATAAAGACAAACGAAACACTAGGGAAATGAAAATGTCTAGACTGGAATCAAAGATGAAAGGGTATGAACTTTGACTAAATTAAAACCCCATTTGTTTGTTCAGGATGTGTGCTTGGGACTTAATATCATGTAAACTGCATCATTTATAAACAGAATTTTAAATAAATAATTAAAAATACAAGCAACTATCTGAGTTCACAATTCAATCTCATAAATATCCCTAAAGATTTGATAAATTTAACTGAATTCATTACTGATTTCGGTCAGTTGAGTCCAAAAAGGAATTTGTGTTGTTTTAAATCCATGAAACCTTGCTGCCTTATATTTTCTGCAGTTAGGAGAATCCAGCAGCATATGTGAACTCCTGCAGAAAAGTGATGATTAGCATAGAAAACAATTAAGGACATGGGCAAAATTGATTCACTTTGTTAGTAATAACTGAGCTTGCCTGTTTCTCAAATGTATTCTGTAATAGTCAGTATGTGTATGTTACCCTTCACATTTAGAATTGGATGATCTATGCCAGCACTTTTGGTGTCTATTGGCAGTTCCAAAACAAATGGTACTTTGAATTCTGTCTAGTTACTGTATTGATTCCAAGCATAATTAATACCACTCACCTACAGGGTAACAAATAAACCAGGCAGCTCTGAATCAAGATAGAATACTTCCTGTTCAGGTAGATCTGGTTTGGTAAGATTAAGATAACATGTTTTATTAGATGAATCTTAAGCATTTGTTTTACATATAAGACAATCTTGGAATTTCTTTTACTACATGTTACTTCTACACACACAGACACAGACACAGACACACACAAAGACACACACAGACACACACACACACATAGACACACACACACACATAGACACACACACAGACAAACACACACACACACATATATATATATATATACATACATAGCAAGGTTGACTTTTTCAAAGCACTTTCAACATTCAAGCATAAACTTCAATTTGCTTAAGTGCTTCTTATTGGGGATATTGCTGATTGATTATGTGGTATATGTGTGCATGTGTAAATGTATATATAGGTGATAGTATGGACAGGCAGAGAGATAGATGATATAATGTAGCATAGATGAACAGCTTAAACATCTCTTATTGAAATACATGGAGTATAAATCATGGACTTATCATTCTAGTTCAGTGTAAGTTGGTTGACAGATATTGGATAGTGGATTAATAAAAAGGTATGCAAGTAACTCTAGAAATAATATTTTAAACCAGTTTTGAAATGTACTCTATGCAAATACCCACTATACATACATACATAAGTACATACATGCATACATACATGTTCCCATTCATTTAGTTTAAATTATTTTGATGTGGAGTAATGCTAAATTATTATGGGACCATGAATTTCTCAGTAGAGTTCAATACTATGCATTCCTACCTATAGAATACAATATGTCCTACTTTTTAGTAAATATGCATGAAATCGTTTTGCTGAGGTCTTTTTTTTTAAAGATCCATTGCCACATGAGCTACATCCATTTGCAATTTCATCTACATAGAAGTCAGAAAAGATTTTCACATTCTGCTGTCTGATAGCATTTTATTCAAGTCAGCACAGTTATGGTTGATCAGTGGAGTCTGATGGTATGCTGCTTAAGGGAGTTGAAAACTATCTCACATATGTGAACATGCTTGCCATTCTAACTATACTTGTGTAGGATTACAAGAGAAGAGACTGAAGCCTGATATTTGCCCCTGCTTTAAGCCCACAGATTGGGTCCAATGCTTCCCTTCTCCTCTGCCCCCATCAGCTATTTTTTGTCCCAGCTTTCCTAGACACTGTCTCCCACTTCTAAAATATGTACTCAGGAAAAGAGCATTTCATTTATTTTTTTAAACAAAATGCTGGATGTTCATCCATTTATGCAGAGTTGGGTGAACTGCGTCCTAGGTCCATACGCAGCTCGTAGACTAATTTCAAAAATCCTACCCAAAAGATCAGGTCCAAGCTAAAGTAAGAGATTATCCTATTTGACATAGGCTGCTGCTTGCAAGAAAAAGCAAAGGAACTCTGAAAAAAGAGTGAAAAAAGAAAGCATCACAAACTTTGAAGAGGGAAAGAATGAGTCTGAGCGAGAATTGTTGTCCCCTCTCTCTTTTAGCTTTGGGAGGTTTCACCTACTTCGGATTCCAGCCAAATCCACAAACAGTCTCCAGCATATCTCTGAAGAAATATTGCTTCCATAGAAAAAATGGTGTCAAGGTTCCAACTGACAAAGTCAACCAAAGCAAGCGCCATCAAGGTCATCCAATCTCTTCATGCAAAACTTTATTGAGTTCATCACTTCGGCATGGTTGAAATCAAAACCAGATCTAGATCTTTCCCTCGCTAAGGCCCATAGTTAAGCACATTCTTCCACCACCACCCCCATTAGCTCAGGTCACAAATGTCCAATACATTCTCCAGAATTTTGTTATGGGAAAGTCTTTCTGGCTTTTGTAAACACTTTCTGAATTTAATTATTTTTTAGCATATGGCACGTGTTAGCCAGAGATCACTGAAGTAGCTGGATGCCTCGTGAAAGGATTTTGTTGTTGTTGCGGTGTTATCTTACCCACAGGATGCCTGAATGCCCGTTGCTCAGGGGAGACTCCTTTCCTGTCCCTACACAGTTTATTTACTCACAGGAATTGAGCCACTAAGCTGCTGACCTCAGCGGAGTGCAGACTTAACGTCTTACCATGTGGGTCACCACAGCCCCACCTTCTGAAGTGTCCTTGGTTCTCACACAGACATCTTGATATCTGGGCCATGTACTATCCCCTGCTCCCTTCCTCCCATAGTTTGTTAGCAAGATGAGATGCAATAATAATGACAACAGCAAAATATATTTGAAGCTTGATATATGGCTTGAAATGTCTGATGCTGTAACTGGCCTGCACACATTGCCCTTGGGCCTTAGAATGTATACAGTAGACACCTTACAGTCCTTTCTTGAAGTGGTGCCTTCAAACAGGCACTATGCCAGTCTTTAGCCACTGCACATATCATGCCCCTCTATGAATGAAGGAACTTGACCACCAGTCTCTAAAGATACAGAGGATTAGGATTGCAATTGCATGGCTCCCAAATAATCACAACCAGTCTTGGGTTGCTGAAGGACATAGAAAGTTACATCTGAAGTAGCCTATCTGTGCTAGAGAGTTGGGGTATATTCAAAGACAATGCATAGCTCTAATAAATAATCTGAAGCCATTTCTTATAGGACCAGGAGAGTCTAAAATTTCTCCTAATTATTTTATATGTCAGAGTCTGCATAATAGGAAGTAAAGGTTTCTGTCATGAGAATGAACTTCAGGTGTGCGCATTCCCTCTATTCCCCATGTTTCTTTTAAGTGACAAAGATTTTACTTTTAAATAAAAACTAAAGACTCAAAACTTTTAAGACTCCTTATTTAAATGGGCCAGACTATCTTCTCCTGAATGTGACTGTGGTGCTCCCCGGCAGATGCTGGATCATATGGTGATCAGGTGCCATTTGAGATGTTATACAGGAGGAATTAACAAATATTGCACTTAAATGGCCTAAATATTAATACACAGAACACTTATTTTATGAACCAACATATTTAAAAATGTTATTTAATATATAACTTCTTCATTTTTTTATAACTTACAAAATTGACCACACAAATTCACCTTATCTTGTTGCTATGCATTCTTTCCATGCATCTTTACTATTGCATTCCACATATTTCATGCCTTATGCTAAATAAATATTTTTAACTCACCCACAGTTCCCTCTGATGCCAAAACTTAAGAAAATACTACTTTGTTTAAACACCGGTTACTGAGGACTTCCTAGAAGCAATATGAGATTGCATATAATGAGGAATTTTGATAAGTTAAAAACATGAGTTCAAGATCCTTGTTGAAGAGAAGTGGAAAAAGCAACTGAAAAAGATAAGAGCCTCACAATCACTAATACTCAAAATGAAGAACTGGGTGTTCTTAAGAAATCCTTAACTGCCTTAATAGATTTTTTTCTATTGAGTAAAATATAAAATACGTGAATTATTTTTATATTATTAAAATTATTGCCATGATCCAGAAATCATACCTACCGTATGAAGTGTTTTGTTTATTTCTCTGTCTCTCTTAGGCCCTCGCTAGAAGTACTTTGAATACTATTTCATGGATTTTTCTAAAGCCTTTGGGAAATGAGTTTTTGTTTATTTCATTAACAGGAGAGCATTACAAGCATCTGAACAAAACTTTCAGCAGTGAAGAATCTCAACAAAGAAACATGGCTCCAGGTACTCTCCCAGACTCTGTTGAAAGAGTAAGTGCTATTTACTTTTGGAACAGAGTTCTTTATCAGGACAAATCAATAGCTTTCTTCACTTTTCTAACTTGAACATGTTTGAGTTGAAAGCAGGAGGAAGAGGGAGAGAATAAAAGGGAGAGAAGAGCTGATTGTATCTCACTAGCACAAATGAATGATTTAGGAATGTAAGATGTAGCAGCCCTTCGGCATGTGTGTGTGAGAGAGAGAGTGATAGAATCTTGACATTTGTTGATGATAACTGGATGATAGTAAGCTTATATGATCTCAGGGACAGAGTGTCCATCCATCAGCTCATCTAAATACCATTCTGGGGGAATACCTGTCCAGCTGAAAATCTGGGTGTCATGCCCTGCCCCCTGTTTTTTTAAAAATAGTTTTTATTTAAGTATTTACATTTAAAAAACAACATAGAAAAGGACATATACAAAAAACAGACATGACATAACAACACAATACATAACCCCTAGGGTTATAATACAGCATTACATATCGACATGTATCTTATGCTTATATAATCCTATTCGCCTACAAGGTTAGTTACGTATTTCTTAGTACAATTCTAATAATTTAACATGACTAAACATCGTAATATTTTAATGTTTCCATTCTTATTTACATCCTCATTCAATTATTCATCATCTCTAGACAGTGTGTCCATCCATCAGCTCATCTAAATACCATTCTGAGGGAATACCTGTCCAGCTGAAAATCTGGGTGTCATGCCCTGCCCCCTGTTATCTTTCCAAATAGTTAAAACATATGCAGGCTTGGCACATTTATTGCAATTCTTAAATGTACATTATTAACTATTAGAAATGGTTTCATACTTATCTAATTGTCTGTCTACACTATATAATCATGATGTCATCTCTTGAATGAGTTTTTTTTTCCTATAATGTGAATAGCCATTTGTTTATTTTGAACTTTCCATTTGCTTGCTATTTTAATTATTATTGGATTGTTCTCCACATAGGTTATAAAATGACACTCTGCAGCCAATAGCTAATGGATTCTGAATGTCATTTGTCATATCTTATCATCACACATAGAAATTTGCCCCTCAAGCCATTCCTGTTCAATTCTCCTATTATTTTATTATTTGGAGGTGGACCCATCAAAAAGTGACATGCATCTCCAACCCAAATAAACAATTCATCACATATCTATGAAAGCAGGTTTTAATACTAGGATCAAAATTTTAAAAAATGTAAAATGATGGTGGTCATGATAACAGCAGAATTCTGGGTACATTCTTACATGCACACTTCCCTTTAATCTGTTGCAAATATTTAAAAGGAATAATAATTATTTTCATAGTTTACAGTTGCCACTGGCTATCTGATTTATTGAACAGAACACATTCAACAGATGTAGGCAATGAACAAATTTCAGACATAAGAAATCAGGGTGAACCATTTGAGCTACATCAAATGGTATTTAAGCAGACCTCCATTCACTTTCTGACTTTCCTTCACTTTCCCCCTTTTTTAAATCCCTGCAAATGCTGCAGTTGTGCTTAGGAAACAACCTCTCAAGAGCAAATCTGGGGATTTAGCATTGATTAAAATATTTCAGCTGCTGAAAACTGTCTACGGTGAATCGGGAGCGGCGTACAAGGTTATCTGAAGGACTTCCTCCTATATAGTTAGCTTTCTCGTAATTTTCCTTCCATTCTATTTTGACAAATCTGTTTTGAAGGTACCTTTTGAATAATCCAGTCTACTGGTGGGTAACATTCCATTAACAGAATTACATTAATGAAAATAACCCTACTGTGATGACCCAATTTACCTGGACAGCTTCAAAGGAAGTAATCAATGAATGATTGAAATATGATGAATGAATGATAAAGAAGTAGACAATGCTTCCTTGTTCAAAAAAAAAGTGCTACCTAAGGCTAGACATTATCATAATACATACTTGCTTCTTTATTATAAAATCCAGAAGCAAGTCTCAAAAGGCAAAGATCAGACAGAATATAGTTTTAAAACATTAAGGACAAGGTAAAGTTTTACTTTTCTTCTCTTGTTTACTACCACCACTCAAAAACTGGAGTATTCCTAACTGAAATTGCCTTTTAACAGATACAGATAGGAGTTTTGTTATCAGTGGAAGTGAAAAACTGGATCCTCTACAAAATATTTATATCTGGAAATCTTCCATTTTCTTCAGTGGAATTTTTCCTAGCATTACTTTCGGCTGTAAAGTTCTATGAACGTAATGTATTTCCAAAGAAGTGGATTTAACAGCATCCGGTGTAGAGCAATAAACTTTATACAGGGCATCAAACAGATTAGTGTTTTTTTTTAAATGAAGGCAATGTTAGTGCTTCAAGGAGCTTTTAGTTCATTTCTCTCAAAACAAATGCAAGGAGGTAGAATGTCCTATTCCTTAAACTTTGCATCCAGTTAATATTAGAGCTGAACTCAACTTTCCTTCTGAAAATTCCCATAGAATTTGGGCAAGAAAACTAAGTGGAAAATTTCTCCGAATTTCTCCACAGAGATCAAACTTCAAAGTTTCAATTGGGGAATTGCATTATGATGTTTTCCCTTGGGATTGAATCAGCGGTGAAATCTAAAAATTGTCCCTACCGGTTCTGTGGGTGTGGCTTATTTTGTGGGCGTGACTTTGAGGTCAGGTGACTGGGTGGGCATGCTTTTACACCTTACATAGACAGAACACAAAAAACTTTTACACTTTACAAACACACAACACAAAACAACACCACTGACTCACACACCATGCAAA
>JANHFT010008227.1:52922-64441 GCA_032467955.1 Pseudoxenodon macrops | reverse complement strand
AGCTGCCAGGTTTGTCATTGCAAAACATTGGAAAAGTAAAAAATGTTCTCATTGGATCATGATACTTAAGAGTGTGGAAAATTAGTCTGGCTGAACAGCTAACAATAATAAAGAATAAAAATATCTTACTATAAGTTTACAAATGTGCCATAATAAAGTACTGATTATATTAATGCTTTCTTTGTCTTTCAAATAAAACAGCTTTATGGATGTTTGTATGTATCCATACAAATTCGATTGCAGAAAATACGACTTCAGCAATAGAGTGGTCAATGCCTGAAATGCTCCTAACTCCTAGGAGGTCTGTAAGGGTTTGTGCATAAGTGCACCAGTGTGCCTCGGCCCTGTCCTACTGTACCCATTTATTTGTACTCATTTCATGTGTTCATGTCCATGTTTATACATATACCTGTTATCTCGTACATGTTTGACAAACAAAATAAATAAAATATATAGTATATATGTGCATATGTGCATATGTGCATATGTGCATATGGAGAAGATTTCATTGGTTTCTTTTAGCCATTGGTTTATTTTTATTTATAATTCTTTCTTTAAAATATTATTTTAGATTAGATTTTAAAGATAAGTAAGTTATACATTTTAATTATGATTGTATACAGTTTTATTATATAATATTTCATATTACTTAAAGTACACTAGCTGGCATCATCTATTTATGGTTTTAGGCTGGAATTGTTTCAAACCTATCTAAAGATATTAGTGACCTCCCCTATACAATACCGATGGTCATCTCATCTAGAAGATATTTTGTTAAAGTGTCTAAAGTCAAGCAACTTTATTATTAATAGATTTATACATCCCAAACAAAATATTTTATATTTTGGTTTGTATAAATATATAAGGATTATTCTTGAAGAGCATTCAGAAGCTGAAGTTGGTGCAAAATAAGTTGGCGTGGGCTGTTCCATACTTCCTCAATCATACCCCTGTTCCCAAGTGCCATTGGTTTCCAGCAGAGGTGGGTTCCTACCATTTTGGACTGGTTCTACCAAGTAGGTAGTAGGCCTCTGGAAAGTTTTTTTATTTTTTTCCAGTTTTTTTTCCTTCTGCACATGTGCAGAAGCTGAGTTTCCGGCACTGGTCATGCATTGCCATCTTGCTTTTGGCTTTTTTTTGGGGGGGAATTTTTTGGGTTTTTTCTACTGGTCATATGCGCGCCCATGAGGCACGCCCATGCAGTGCGGGAGGCAGCGAACCAGCGGCAAGGTAAGTTAGAACTCACCCCTGGTTGCCAGTATGTTTCCAGAGGCAGTTTCAAGGTGTTGTCTATGACATATAAAACACTATATGTTATAGGACTGGGTTATTTGAAAAACTACCACTTACCAGTTATATGTTCCCCCCCCAGCAGGAGAGACATGTTAAGTATCTTATCTATGGGTTCATCTGGGGGAGACTTGGGAAGAGACCTTTTTCTGCCACGACACCCATCCTGTGGGACATCATTCCCCCGGAACTTTGATTGTCCCTGACCCTACTAGTCTTTAACAAGGTCATGAATGCTTTTGTTGCTATGTCTGGAGGTCTGGCAATAGTGGAGAGCTCTTACAATATCTATGTTGAGTGAAATGTAAAAGTGGATGTGGTTATTTTAATTTGCTAAGTGGTTTCTGATATTTTATGTATTTCTATATAGTCTATTTTACTTTTTTAATGGATTTGTTCAATTTTCCCTGCTGTAGGCCTACAGACGTATTTAGGTGACATGATCATGCTCACAAATTGAATACATGCATTAATAAAATATGTACTGAATTTATGGTTCCTGAATTAAATATGGAGTGCACTAAGCCTAAATAAGCTTAAATATATTACTCATTCTTTGTGGGATTTTTCCTCCCATAATTCAGCTATGTGTCACTTGACAGTTGTAGATTGTGCAACAGGACATGGCCATTGAATATATAGTCCCAGTTTACTGATCCCTGACTAGCCATATAAAGTTGCACAATCCTAATAAATAGATGGAAGAAAAGACTTGCTGTGAACAGAGAGGACTAAGAGGTCCAAGACAAATTTCTATTTAGTTATATATTGTTATACTTTGAAAGGAGCATAAATCATTACTACATATCCACAAAAATGCATAATGATTCAAGCTCAAATAGCCCCCAGAAAGCACCAAAAAACCCCCAACAACAATGAAGAATTTGATACTGTTAAGTTAATGAGAAACATGAATTTTTGAAAAAATATATGGGATTTTGATAAAACCCAGTTCACAGCAGATATTTTGAGGAATTGCATATTCAGAAAAGATGACCTCTCCTGCTGCGTTTTTCAGTATCTGATTACAATTAGTACTGTTGCTCCTTCTCCTCTTCACCTCTTTGAATCACAATTTGCTTCACTTAAGCATCAAAGAAGCAAATGGATTAGAACCAACAAAAATGAATTATGATTTCAGCATGTGATAATGGATGCAGAGAAAATCAAACAAAAATGCATCTCTAACTTACTGAACAAATGGATATTTATGTTTTTTTATGTCCTTAGATATCTGCTCAACACCTACAATTTGTATAGCAGCAGAATGACTTGTTCTCCTTTCAGATATGGTCAATAAATAGATAAAAACAAGCCTCATGTCAATGTACAATAAATGCAATGTAATTATCCTGCCTCTGCAGCACTTTCTGTGCCCCTTTAAAGTTTTCAGTGAAATTTCAGTCTACCTCAGATTGAAAACATCAAAACCAGCAGCAACATCGCCTAGCATACATAAAAAGGAGTTACGTTCCATGGATAAATTTAAAAAAAAGAAAATACCAGAAAAGGAAAACTGAAATCCAGGCTGAAAACAGCTAATTAGTAATCTAGTCCAATGTACTGAGCTAGAGTCAATAGCTATGGTCAGCAACTTTTTATAGATACATCTAAATTTAGCAGTGAATAACCCGTAAAAGATTACTTTCTTAAAAATAGATTTTGGAACAGCAAACTTAAATCTCTAATAAATGTTATTTTCTTCCTGACATGGTCTTCAATGCTGGGATTAAAAAAAAAAGATAAAAGAAGGAAAAGCTGACTGTTGTCTTTTATGAAGGAAGCAAATATAAAATTAATTGATGCAAATCTTTTAATTATTGTTTAATAATAAATATTTGAACTTTTGCAAAAAGAAAATAAGATAATAATGTTAAGTTACGGTATATAGCCATTGCAATTTATTAAGGAGTTTTGGAATGGCAATATTACTAGAAAACAAATAAAAATTCTTGACTTTATCATTAATTTTTTTTCATTGACTGATTCTTCCATATTCGTTATCTATTCCTCATTTATTCATTTAGCAAATTACATGTTTTTATTTGTTAGATCATTATTTCGCCCATGGATCAAATAGATAAGTTTAACTTTTAAAAGTCAACCTGAAAAAGAATAGTCAAGAACATTAAATAAATAAAAGCCAAATTCTGAAAACCATCAAGTTCAATGTGTGATATAATGCTTTTAAGCAGGTGAAATTAAATGCTAAATAGGGTCCTGTTTTATCTGTTGTCATTTTGGATACACCACTTGCAGTGAAAGATTATTTAGAAATAATTTTATGAATAGTATATAATTTCCCTGCTACTGTTTTACTTGAAATAGTATTTAATTTAAATTTCTTTTGAGATAATTTTTTATCAAGATATGCAACATAACTAACTAACACATGAAGCAATGAGATATACTTCAGTCAGAATGTAGATAGTAGCTGTGAAAAAATAATTGTCTACATTGTGTGTGTGTGTGTGTATATATGTGCGCGTGCGTGCGCACACACACTCTACACACTAATTATTTAAACATGTTTTTTCAAACAAAGGCAAACTTATTTATTTTAAGTGATCCTGTTTTTCAAGTGTGCATTTATGATTTGAAACAGGAGAATAAATTTTGGAATTTTCAGACGAAACACCTTGGATTTAAAAGGATTTCAATAATATAGTGAAAGCTGATGGTAATGGGAATCTCTGATAGAATGGTATATAGAATGCATTGGTAAAGAAATATATGTGATATATCAGGATAAGGTTCTAATAGCTTCTTTATGGTTTTATTACAAAAGTCTTGTCATATGTCCTAAAAATTCTAACATGGAAAGAGTTCAATATAATAATGAACTAATTTGATTTTCTCTCTGTTATAAAATAGATAAATCCATGAATTTTCCTTTTAAAAAACAATCCCCAACTGCACTGTGACAATATTAGCAAAGTCATTAATTGCTATGCTGTGAGTTCTGCCTAATAATAGACAATATGATCAAATGAATTGAGTACCACCCAACCCATACCAATGACCAAACTGATAATGAATGAATCCTCCCATTATGGGACAATTTGTAGCATAAGGGTGGTGTTTTGAATTTCACCACAAAAAAGGCACAGGCATTTAACCTGGTATTCACATCAGGCAGCAGGGAAACAGGATGACCGACATAATCAATTTTAAGAAGGTGAAGCAGGTTTCAGAAATGGTTTCACTACTAAGCATTTAGTATTAACAAATTATCCAAAGAGATATCAAGGGAAATAAAATTGTTCAGTGAATTTGCAAACAAATACTGCTTTGATGGTGCCTATGAAGTCAGTGAGGTTGACTTCTGAATTTCACAAACACTGGAGCATTACAAGATCTATTCCTGGCTCAAACGATGATCGTCCCTTTGGGAACTTTCCAAGATTATAATTTTCCAACCTCAGAAGAAGCTAGACATGAAAATCAAAACACACAGATCCAGTGTCAGATTTGTCCCTCTATGGTTGAGTGTCTCCAAACTTGTAAAGGATAAAAAAAAAAAACCTACGGCCCAGAGACTTAGTCTTCAAGTTTTTAAGAAATAATCTTTTGGCTTATTTAATATTTTAGTGCTAGATGCTGAAGTAGGGTGGGTGTGTTTTTTTTCTTAGAAATTGTAGAGAAACTCCTAAAATTCATTTCTTTTAAATGGTGCCTAAATAAAATGATGGTGGTAGTTTGCTAATTATCAAAAAAATTATACAGTGTTATATGTGTGTGTGTTTGTTCACATTGGGAATAAGTTGTGCTGTTTTACAGACTTTTATTTTTATTTTAAAACATGGCTATGATTATAAATGTTGTTTTGAGGCATAGATTGCACTCTTTAAGTTCATACGTTATCACTGGGCAAATTCTGCAGTTTTGTCATAAGACATCTGTCTCTTTTATAATAAACAGGATGTACGAAGTCTTACTAATAATCTGTGTGTATCAATTTACATTCCATCAAAATTTGTCAGCCCAAACAGATATAACATCATTCAAAATATAGAAGAGAAAAACATTTTAACAAGTATTCAGTATACATTAATTCTACACTGTTTTCATTAGTTATAGTTATTTGGCATTTATAGTGAATTTTTGGAAGGATACATTTTAATCAGAGTATACAGAATACAGAATAACATAGTTGGAAGGGACCTTGGAGGTCTTCTAGTCCAATCCTCTGCCTAGGCAGGAAACCCTACACAATTTCAGACAAATTGTTATCCAATATCTTCTTAAAAACTTCCAGTGTTGGAACATTCACACTTCTGGAGGCAAGTTGTTCCACTGATTAATTGTTCTAACTGTCAGGAAATTTCTCCTTAGTTCTAGGTTGCTTCTCTTATTTAATTCTGGACCATGCCATTTGTACTACAGAAGGTTACCTGGGTCTGACCTGGTATTTAATGTCTATACAACAAATCTGTTTTCTCCCATCTTGATCAGTGGGGGAATCATTGTCTTGTTTTAAGCAGGTGAAATGATTTGAGAAGTGGTGGAAGACAGCAAGGTCCTTCTTTCCCTCTTATGATTAAAAGTAGGCTTCCAACTTCTGCTCTACACACAGGCAAGAAAAAATTGGCCCCTTGTTATTTGGCTATCAGACAACCTCACCAGGGGTGGGTTCTAAATTTATCTTGCTGGCGGTTCGCTGTCTCCTGCGGCGCGTGGGTGCACCTCGCACGTGTGCATGCGCAATCCGTGCACGTGCGCATGCGCAGTAGAAAAAAGGCCCGAGTTGTTTTTTTAAAAAAGGCTGAAAACAAGATGGCGATGCATGTGCAGTGCCGGAAATTCGGCTTCTGCACATGCTCAGAAGAAGAAAAAAATCTGAAAACAAATATTTTTCAAAAAGAAAAGAAAAGGCCGAAAACAAGATGGCGACGCATGCGCAGTGCTGGAAACTCAGTTTCTGCGCATGTGCAGAAGGAAAACAATCCCCCAAAAAAGATGTAGGCGGCCACGGCGCAACAGAACCGGCTCCGTGACGTCAGCAGCGGCCTACTACCTACTCGGTAGAATCGGTCCGAACCGGTAGGAACCCACCTCCGAACCTCACCATCTAAGGGGCACTCACTCTTTACCAATTGATTCCATAAGAATTCCATTTAGTAAAGAAAGTGAGGGAAGGAGGAAACACAGATTGGACATTAATGTTTGAGCGTAACAGCAGCAGCAGCTTCCAGTAATTCCACGTATTTCCTATTCTATGATCTTCTAAATGATTTCCAGGTCAAGTTTACAGATAGTTAAATACACTTTATGCCTGTCTTTTAGCAACAGTGTCGTGCCTTTGTCTGTTTCCTGTCCACCACATTTACCTCAAGGAGGCAAGAGGAAATTCCAGTATAAGGCTGTTTAGTGTGCCTGGGAAATTGTAAAAAAAAAAATCAATGTGGAGAGAAACCTCCAAAGTGATGTGCAACGGCAGAAAAAACTAATTAGGGGGCAAAGAACAACAAGCTGAGGCCTGCTGCTTCTGCTTTCTGCCTTAGTATTTTGAGGGTTGCTTTTTCCCAGATGATCCTCACAGTTTGGTCCTTACCAGAGAGGGTGATAAAAGATTATAGGCTTAGTGCCAACTCTTAAAGATAATAAAAGAATGTTTCTTGAAGGACAATAACAGCTGCATTAACAAGCTAAAGATCAAAAACTTTTGTTTCCCCATACGGCAGTCTTTAACTTCCTGCTCATGAGGGTAAGAATGCATTACAGTTAACCTCAAATGATGGATCAGTAGAGCATTTGATCTATGCACATATATTTTAATAAACTAATAAAATTGGCCAATAGGACGATTCTACCTTTGCACTCTAGTACATAATGAAGCAGTAAATAATCTGGCTGTTGGGATTAGTCAGGCTGAAAAGGTAGATACTTTGACAGCTAATTTAAATCCTTGTCCAATGAAGATGGTACAAGATGGAGTAGTGAATGATGTACAGGATGGGGGAAATGAAGTAGAGAACAAGCTTTTAGAATGGGTGATTGAGTCCACCCATTGTGCAGAATATGAATAACAATTATGCCTGAAGTTGACCACTCATACAGATAGTCCTCAATTTACAACCATAACTGAGCCCTACAAATGTCTAAGTGAGATATTTGTTAAGTGAGTTTTGCCCCATTATATTACCTTTCTTGCCAACATTGTTAAGTGAATCACAGCCCTTGTTAAATTAGTAACACAGTTGTTAAGTGAATGTGGATTCTCCATTGACTTTGCTTGATGGAAGATGACAAAAGGGGATCACAGGACCACAGGACACTGCAACCATCATAAATATGAGTCCATTGCCAAGCATCTGAATTTTGCTCACATGACAATGGGGATGCTGTAATGCTTGTAAAACAGTCACAAGTCACATTTTTTTCCAGTGCTGTTGTAACTTCAAATGGCTGCTAAATGAACTGTTGTAAATCGAGGGCTACCTGTATTAGCAAAGTTACAGACAAGCATTGTTTCGGTGTGGGACCTAGAAATCAGCTATTGATCTCTTTTCTAGAGGAACGCAGAGCTTTACTAACAACTACAGCTGAAATGGTTACAAAAATGCAGGGCTCACTGGAACATAAATCACATAAAAGTAGGGCAAGGACACCCGCTGAAGTCAATACTCCTCCTCCACTGACTCCTTCATTAATTACAGAACATCTGACCAAGCAGAAAAGTTTAAGAAGTGAAAGAAATCTCATAAAGGAATTAATAAGAAACATCATCACATTAAAGAAGATTCAAAACATCAAGAGCTCTGAACTTCTCAACCCAAGGGGTGGATAAATCTGAAGAATTTGGATAAACAATCTGGTTAAAGAAAGCGATCATGGAAAGGATAAGCTTGAGAACAAAGAGACAGGAGTCTAGTGACCAGTTATGAAAGTCAGGGTTTGACTTGGAGGCCTTGAGATTGATTCAAGAATAGAGATGCGAGAAGCATAGCATATTATTAGCCCTGGTGGCGCAGTGGTTAGAATTGCAGCATTGCAGGGTCACTCTGCCCACAGACTAGAGTTTGATCCTGAAGGGGCTCAGAATTGACTCAGCCCTCCATCTTTCCGAGGTAAATAAAACGAGGATCCAGATTGTTGGGGGCAATAGGCTGACTTCGTAAAGCACTCAGGAGTTCTGCAAAGTAATATGGAGTGGTATAGAAATCTAAGTGCTATTATATTGCTATCGCTATCCAAGTTGTGCCAGCTTAAAAGAATAGTTTTTAAAGAAACTTGACTCACTATGGAGCTCTGACTTTTCTCTTGCCAGCCATAGTAGGAAATAGGAGGAAATGATTCTGCCTGACATTTACAACTTGTTAAAAATAAACACGTGTTCTTTAATTATCCAAAACCAAACAGTTATCTCACTCAGTTCAAAGTATTACTTTCTCCATCTTATTCATTCCTTGTCCCCATTGGCTGTCCAGTTCAAGGATATTGCAAGGGTTTGATTATCAACTCTATAAATATAATACCCGCTGAGCAATGGTGGCACTATCTTCACACAAAGTTCATGAGGTGTTTAGGTTTATTTCTTTTATTTTGTCAAACACGTATTAAATAGTACATATGAGTATAAACATGATTTGAATACATGAAATGAATACAAATACAAATATTTTATTTTTTATTATGGTAGGCATGCTGGTGCGCTTATGCACCATAGTTGAAAGCTAGGTTCTCCCATCAACACATTTTAATACCAAGGTTTTCCAAAACTCCTGTTTACTCACACATCTCCTCAAGTTTACTGATGCTACCTGACGAAGACGCCAAACACCACAGAATGGCAGATACTCTGAGGAAAAATAGGTAACAGTTTCCTACAAGTTGTGAGTGTCTCCCTCCAATTGCCTTTTTACATTTCAATCCAACAACGAAATGCCCTGAAAAAGAATGTTGAAAATGTGGACTCTATTATCCAGGCCAATTTGGGTATAGTAGTTTAGGCACCAGACAAGAAACAGGGAGGCTGTGAGTTCTAGTTCTTCTTTGGCACAAGGCCAATCTGGGTGACCTTAGGCCAGTGACTCTCAGCTTTAAGAAGCGGACAATGGCAAACCTTTTCTGAAAAAGCTTGTCAAGGAAACTCCAGGGATTTATCCAGACAGTCCCTAGGAATCAAGCACACGTGTGCACACCAGTGGTGAAATGCTACCTACTCGGTCCAGTTCGGGTGAGTAGGTAGCTGCGGACACCAGTGGTTTGGAGAACCAGTGGCGGCCATAGTGCGAGGCTCCACCCACCCACCCTAACCTTACCATTTCCTGTTTTTTTTGCTATCTGCGTATGCACAAAGCCTTCTGTGCATGCACAGAGGGTGAAAAAGCGTGTGTGAGGTAGGTGAGCGAATCACGCATTTCCGAACCGGTAGGGAAGGTAAGTAGATTTCATCACTGGCATGTACACACACACTAACCCTAACCCAAACAGGTGTGTGCACACACATACACATTCACACACATACAAACACACACACACACACACACAATTCTGTTCAGTTCGTAAATACATGCCAGCAACTACTATCTGTTGGATGGAATAAAGATTTCTAGTCTCTGAAGAGGTTGGCCTCCTCCCATTCATTCCATCTCTCAAAGTATTCCTACAGAATTTGTTATTGTACTAGGCAACGGTTGGGTTGTTCATGATGAAACTAACTGATTAATAATTCTGACTGGCAATACATTATCTAAAGTTATTTCATCTTCATTATAGCAATTGTGGGCTGGAAAAAAATGTAGGATGGAAACTTACAAAACAAATGTTTGAAGCGTACCAAATTCTCTGCTCCAGTTTTCAATCAGACAACCCAAGTCCCACACATATTTTAGAGGGTTTAATTTATTTGGGGAAATGAAAAGAGGGTGGGGCTTAAAATAACTATAAGTGCCTGTGCTAGAAGGTTTTGCTAAGAATTTCTTTTTCTCATATAAGGGCAGACAAGCTTACAACTAACCAGTAGAAAAACAGGTGGATAATTCCCCCCCCCCTAAATCTTATGTTAGCTGATCCAGTCAGTGCAATCATCTATTATCTAAACAAGGATCCAGTCACTGTAACCCAATAATCTGAACAGGATAATTTCATCTATTGAAATCAAGAAGGCTAGGAGAAGTAATTGATAAAAATGATCAAACATCAGCTAGCATTAAGGTATACCATCCTGTTAATTCACATCTACAGACTCAGATATGTCTCCCTTAAAGACATATAACAGGATATAAAGCTGGCTACTCTGCCAAGAGCTGAGCCACATAATTCAGGAAGACATAATAAAGATAAACTATCAGATACCATAGACTCACATTTCAAAACAAAGCAAAGTTTATCTATTTGAAACCTCGGCAAAAGCCAAACTTTGAAGTTACTCTTGTGGTTAGAACAAGAAGAAGAATGATGTGGAGGTCATCGGTTTTAATTAATTCATGGGATATTGTATTATTTCACAAAACCAAGCAGGAATTAATATTAATGGATATAAAAGGCATTCTATGCACTCAACTAATAATAAATGGAGGCCCAAGCAGGATTGGCATGCTGTGTTGGATGGACTTCTAATATGAAATTGATCAAGCTATGGTGGCTTTTCAAATGCAAACCAAGAAATGGAAGCTCTTGATTATTAATATCGATCTTCACTGCCAACCGTATCAGATCTATTTGGAAACAATTAGATTTATATGTAATGGATGTAATAAAATGTTTTCCCCAAGCACTCTTTTTTTTTTTTTTGAGCAACCATTTAGTGACCATTCAAAGTTACAACAGCACTGAAAATAGTAATTTAGGACCATTTTTCACAGTAACAACCTTTGTAGCATCTCCGTAATCATCTGATCAAAATTCAGATGCTTGGCAACTGGTTCACACTTATGACCATTCCTGTTTCCAAGGTCAAGTGATCACCTTTTACAACCTTTTGACAAGCAAGGTCAATGGGGAAGCCAGATTCACTTAACAATGGGGTTACTAACTTAACCACTGCAGCAGCTCACTTAACAACTATAGCAAGAAAGGTCGTAAAATGGGGCAAAACTCACTTAACAAACGTCTCACTTGACCAGAGAATTTTTGGGCTCAATCATGGTTGTAAGTTGAGAATTACCTGTAGTGGCATAAACTCTTTATTACATTAGTCAATCAGCTTGGATTTTGAATCTTGATTGGTAGCTGGCTTTCAGATACCCCTGAAGAATATACCATATTTTATGGAGTATAAGATG
>JANHFT010008224.1:25451-41649 GCA_032467955.1 Pseudoxenodon macrops | reverse complement strand
CGAGCTACAACCTCCTCCCTTATCTCCAAACCGGAATCTTTCCCGCCACCCCCACTCGCAAGGCCCAGGCTTGACACTGATGGATTCCTCCCCAAACCCATCATTACCCCCCCATACCCCTTAAAAATCCTATTTTTACCCTCCCTACCCGCCCCCTTAAAAATTTTAACAAATGATTTTAAAAAACCCCTGAGCGTCTTCTTAGCTGCTTTAGGGTTTTTCTTAAGTTGATTATTTTATTTTGAGTTGTGTTTTAAATATCTGCACTTAGGTTTGAAATGTCTGCAGTGCACATACAAATTTATCAGGAAATTCACGTCAGAGTATAGCCATTGTGGAAACTAAATGGTTGCTCTTTTATCTGAACAGTCAGTGTTATTCTATAAGTTTCAAAACTATATAGATTTATAAAAACATTCCTGAAAAATATTCAAATATTCAAGAACCAACTGGGAGGATGTCTGTTTATAGAACACAAAAGGAAAGTGTTCAATACATCTATAAAATGAATTCCATGTCAACAAGGACTTATATACAAACTAATCTGTTCCACTAAACAATTAATAAAATGTGTTCAAAGTCAGTATGCATTTTTAGGTTATTTAAAATTGTTGAGCATTCTACAATAATAGGCGATTTATTGCTAAAATATATTTATGGCACAACTGAACATTTGGGCTGGAATATCAGTATTTTTGTGGGTTTCCTGAAAACAAAATTGATCTACTTTTGGTAAAAATAAATTTATTTATTTGTCAAAATTATATTTTTATATATACATTTATTTTAATACAATGCTTTTCTACTTCATAACTTGGTTTGTAAATATATGACTAGATAATTGTCGATTATTCTTCAAAAGTTCTTTCAATTATCCAGTAAATATGGTAAAGTTGACATATTAAGGGATTCTGTCCCCTTCTAGATCACTTGTTCCAATTGTGTTATTCTGACAGAAGCAATCCAGTGCAGAAGTAGCTCACTTTTTTTTTAACATTTTTATAATTTACATAACAACATTTTTAATAGTACTGTGTCATATGTATCTTACAGTTATTTACATTTATTTCTATTTTTGTTTCTCTGTCCTAACTAATTATACCACTTATCCCACACCTCATAAAATTCTTATTCTTCTTTGCCTTTCATTTCTAATGTAAGTTTATACATCTCAGCACATTCTAATATCTTATGCATAATCATCTCATTGGTTGGTATATTTTCAAGCTTCCAAGATTGAGCATAAACAATTTGTGCTGCTGTTACTTTGTGTAAAATGATGTATTGAACTTGTTTCTTTATTTTTTGATTAATTATTCCTAATAAAAATAGTTCCGCTTTAAATTCAATTTGTTCTCCTGTTATCTCTTGTAGCCATCTCACATTTTCAATGATGTTCCAATCAGTCCACAATACTGTAAGAAAATTAAATGGAGCATAGACTTGTTTTTTTTTTTAAAGGGGAGAGTGATGAAATCCAGGCAACCCTGAAATCCTGCTGAATTGAAATACTAATCATCAGCAATGCTACTACTTATCATGTTAAAGGAAGTACATATGAGCAGCTCACATTACTTGTAAGAAGGGTTAGTCCCTAGCTAGCTAGGCTGAATTCACACAAAATATGTTTTGTTAAATAATCTGGAAGGACTGAAATTATATACTGTTCTAATCTAAAATATAATTATAGTTAATGCAGTGGTAGTTGGTGGACACTTTTGGAATTATGAAGGCAGATTTTAAGCACTTTGTGTACCAAATGGCTATTGCAATGGGCAGTAAATGGAAGAGAAGCTCCATTTATCAAATGGTAAGCAGCTTTCCTCCACTGCTAGTCTATGGCTTCTGAGACCCTTTCCTATAGGGAATAATTGAGATTTGACTAAAAAGGTGATTTAGATAAAGTGTATGGGTCCCACATATTGTCACCTCCTTAATTCAAATGCCTCCTTTCTTGGGATTGGAAGGAAAAGTTCCTCTTCTAATTTGCCAGCAAGAGCCCATTGACCAACTTGGTGCATTCAAAAATTCCCTTTCTCTTTAAAATCCAGATTGCTGCACATTCCTATTGCCTATTATCTCATCTTTGCCATATTATTTTGGGGCAGGTAGATCCAATAATGCAATAAAGTGCCATTTAATTTTCTAATAATGCTCTGTACCTGGGGTTATAATTCACTGAAATGCAGATTTTCTTAAAGGGCAATACTTTGTGTTCTATTAATTATTCTTCATTAAAAACAACCTAAAATGAGTAAAGTCATGCATGGCAGGATTTAGCACAGTGTGTGACCCCAGCTGGTTTTCTTACCGTATGATAACTGAAAAACAGTTATCCTGTAATGGATAAAATTGCCAGGTGCATTATATAGTTCTCAGTTCCCAAACTTTAAAAAGAACAATAATATTGAGTTTTTGGCTTTAAGACTTTCTTACATATAGGTTTCTATTGCAATTTATCTTTCTTATCTGTAGCAGTTTTTACTAAATGAAAAAAGGACTTTATGAAGGCATCCATCTTGAAAATGGTAACCCATCCCTCCCGTTAATATATGTTTTAGAAGAATAAATGAAGTATCTCTGCAACATGTTAAGAGTGCATAGTTTAAAAAAATATTTTTGGACACTGGCGATAGTAAAAAATATATTAAAAAAACAAAAACTGCAAAGCTCTATAGATGCACACTTTGCATGCAGCGCTCTGCAAAGGGATTAGGAGTAGGCCCATCGTAGTTTAATACAGACAGTCCTCGATTTATGTCCACAATTGAGCTCAAAAGTTCTGTTCTTAAGTGAGACATTTGTTAAGTAAGTTTTGCCTTATTTTACGATCTTTCTTGCCACAGTTAAGTGAATCACTGCAGTTGTTAAATTAGTAACCTGGTTGTTAAGTGAATCTGGCTTCCCCATTGGCTTTGCTTGTAAGAAGGTCGCAAAAGGTGATGACCCTGGGACACTGCAATGGTCATAAATATGAATCAGTTGCCAAGCGTCCGGATTCTGATCATATGATCATCGGGCCGCTGCAAAGATCATAAATCTGAAATACGGTAGTAAGTCACTTTTACAGTGCTGTTGTAACTTTGAACGGTCACTAAATGAACTGTTGTGGGTCGAGGACTACCTGTAGTTTGTTTCCCACAAGAGTGGATACTTTCATTGTGCTTGCAGTCATAGTCTTCTCCTACCATTTCCCCTCTCTGCAGCTGCATTGGGAAACATTTACTCCCAACCTGAAGTCTATAGAGAATCATCCAGGTCATGGTTGTCCCAAAGAGGCTTTTTTCAAAAGGCAACTGGATTCTCTTTGTTTTTCCTTGAAGATGTTTTGCTTCTCATCCAAGAAGCTTCTTCAGTTCAACTTAAGAAAATAAATTCTAAATCAATTTCCTCCATCATGAATATGTTAAAAAAAGAGATTAAAAAAAAAAAAAGGAACTAATGTATTTCCAAGATTCCACAGTGAAACTAACACTGCTTGGTGATCTATAAATGCAGGGCTGTATAGTCAAACTGCTTTTAGTTGGACTGAAGACATACGGTTCTGGATTTCGGGTACATTCTTTGTGGGCTAATGAACCCACTGCCACAAAGTTAAACTGCAGTCCATGAAAATATAATTTTCATTCCTGGTTATGTGTTGTGTTTGTTTTTTTAATGAAATAAACACAAGAGATGCCAGTCAAACTGCAATCTCAGTGTTGTAATTCTTCCCTGTAACTATCTACTTACTGGCCTTTGCTGTTTATTGGACGTTGGATCCCTCACATAAATAGTTCGTTCAGTTTTACGTACTGATTTGTTCTTCACATCTAGCCCATCTCCATGCAGATTCTCTTTTTGTTTGGATTTTATACATCCCATATTTTCCTGTTGGGACAAAGCAAAACAATGGAAAGATTAGACAAAAATGCTGCCATATATATTCACATAGTCAAACCATATGAATTTGTGGGGGTCTTTCCAGCTTTGTAAAACATTATCCCCAAAGAGATTTGTGCCGTATCTTTAAACAGACAAAATCAATTAGGTGCTTTGCCCAAAGTTTCATATAAGGTTTTTATACTGCATATAACACTGAAAATGAATATTTATATACAGCATTGATCATATCTAAATAAAAAGTATTTTGGCTTTATCTTCAGGATGAGTCACCTGACATATATTACATTTACACAATGATAATCATCAACGTTCCATAATATTTTTACAATATGCTTTATAACAAAATATAAGGAAAGCTATACTGCCAAATCAAAGTCTACTTCCTTCAAAACAAACTCCAGTAACCCGTCTGTTAACAGACTCAGTGTGCAAATGCTCATAATAGATGTATAAATGAAAAAGTCAAAGTACTGAAATCAACACCTTTCAAATTTGATACAATTCCAACCTTACATTATAGCTCGTACAAACTCAAACTTTAACTGAACTGAACTCAGTATGTTGAAAATACAGTCATCCTATTTAAAATAGAATTTAGCCTATGAGGTCCAACGTTCCTAAAAGCTTTGAGTTAAAAACCAACGTTTTCAAAACTGCTTAAAAACCCAGTATCTAATATGTATACATTAAAATTTTATATTTAGCTATTGGGTACAAATCTATCAAAGGAAGTATTTTCATTTCTACTCTATTTTAACTGCCCTGGAAGTTTTAATAGAGGATTTTTTTAAATAAAGAACTACACAAGAATAAATATACTCAAGGATTAATTAGATAAGCCCATGAAATTTCAAAACAGAAGGATAAGGAATGGGAAATTGGATACTTTTAAAACTAAAATTCAAATTAGGCTGAAATCTGTCTAATAAGTTCCTAAAAAGTACAAGGTTTGTTATTTTTTTGGCTATTATTACTTTTTGCCCATTTTTCTATCTTATGCTCTATTTTTTCACCTTCCTAATATCTTTTGACAATATTTTTCAGCTTACTGAATGGTGAGTGAAAGGTTGCTATGTTTTTCATCTACACTCCCTGTATTTTCGTCCTTTCTAAATTTAAACACCTCATGATTAGTGTCCTGGGACTTAACTGAGCTTTTAGACATTGGAAAAGCATATATTGCTTGAGCGAATGTCTCCTGAATGTTTACTGCAATCATGCAAAATTTTCTAAAATCATCAAAAATCACTATGTTTCATGATCTTGTGACATTGCTTTTTATTATTTATTTGGAAAGATCAGAAGGCTCTTGTAGATTGGTACCTGGTACCGACAGTGACTACTTTGCGTTCCTGGCAGAATGAAGGAATGTTCCATAGCTATCATTTCAGCATAACTCTAGAACAGGAGTGTCAAACTCAAGGCCTGTGGGCCAGATCCGGCCCATGAGGTGCTTAGATCTGGCCCACAAGGCCAACCTGGAAAAAGCGAAGGACTGTCCCGCGGTGCCTCTGCCAGCAAAAACAGTGCTCAGGAAGGCTGCATGCGGCCCTTTCGTGCTCCGTTTTCGCTGGCAGAAGGTTGTAGGAGGCCGTCACAGCAGAAAAAGGAGCTCAGGAGCCTGTTTTCGCTGGCAGAGCCCTCAGACCACCACATGCATCTCCAACATGAGTGACTTCGAGGTGGCCATTCTCACCCTGGCCATGCCTATCCTGCCCCCCCCGAGGTCAAACACAACCCTGATGAAATCGAGTTTGACATGCTTGCTCTAGAAAGAGGAAAAGGCTAGAGGCAAGCCTTATAAGAGCCGATTAAGAAACTAAAGCAAATGTAAGTCCACTGCTTCTTTTATTCATATTAAGAAAAACCCCACATGAAGCAAAATAACATAGTGGTAGCTTGATAAAATGCTATGTGTAAATAACATAAAAAGAAACATAGTTGCTGTATATATCCCTAATATGTATGTGGATGAATACATCTAGGTTCTCAGAGAGGTATCAACAAATTCTAGGTAATCTTAAACACTGCAGAATCATAATCGTGCAATCAAAATATTTAAGAAACATAATCCTAATTAACAGGGATGAACAACCAAAGCCATCTAAACAAGGACTGACCATATGCTGGCAGTGCTGGTAAGTGTTGTGGTTCACCGGCAGTCTGCAGAGCTGGCAGATGAGTCGGTCAGAGGAGAGGAATATGGGTCAGCTCTGGAGTCTAGGGAAGGCTCGGATGGGGTCTCTGCGTCAGAGGCAGAGATGGGGCCAGAGCCATCTGGGAGTTGTGTGCCTGCGGGGTCTGATAGCAGCAATGCAGAGGGACAGGGGATGGCAGTCCTAATGTATGTATGCGCAGAGCTGCTAGAAGACAAGAGCAGTTGTGAAAGAAAAGGGCTACTCGGGAGTAAGACTGGGAGGGGTTGGAATCTCCCAGAAGACTTAAAAGAACAACTACTGGATGTATGAGTTACAAGAAGCAACTCATTTGAAATCATCTTGCATCTCTACGTATGACTCTGACTTCTGGTTTGGTTTTGAATTTTCTTGCTTAGTTTTGAACTTTGTTTAGCATTGCCTCACAGACTTATCTTGAAAAACTTTGGAAGAGTTCCATAGGACTACTTGAGATAACTCTGCCCAGGCGGGAAATGAATCCAATTTCCAGCCGCCGTAAATAAAAAAGATTTTTAAAACACAGTTTGTTTGCCTTGGTGTAATCAAGAAGACTAGGTCAGAACAGTAAGAGAAGAAAGATTCCTGATTAAAAGAGGATTTGAATTTATCTGTACTGCCCCCCCCCTCATCCCATTGCAAATTTATTTCAAATCCATCATTTTTGTATTTTTAATGATGCTGGAGTTGTGGTTTTTCTCAATCTGATTTATTCAATTGTGTTTTTGACTCTTGCAGTATACAGGTCCTCAATGGAAGGCAGATTGTTAGTAATTGGTTTTTATGCAGTTCTAATTATCCTCTGAAATCTGTGTCTGTCTTGTTGGGTTGCAGAACCAAACCAGACAGTTATGGAGGTGCAGATGCAGAAGTAGACTTTTATGTCACACCCTTCTTAACTCCTCTTAAACGATGGAGGATGAGCCATTTCAAAGACGGAAACATATGCTGAGGAAAGAACATGCACAATAATTTTGTAAGACATTATTAGCTCCTGAACTAGCATGAGGATTCTGATTTCTCAGGGGAAACTGCATGTTTTTAAAGATCTATCCATGGAATGGAAAACGATTGGCGCTTTTCCCCTGCATAGACAGAAGGGGGAAATCCACCTGCTCAGTGCTGTGGAAAACTGGCCATCATTGTTGCCAAAGTGGAAGAACCTATTGAAATCCAGATGGCAATTTCTTATCCTGATTTCATTCCAGATTCCAGTTTCAGCAGGAGAGACAAACAGTTTAAGATCACAGTGCGAAAGACTCCTGTGGTCACAGGGCGGTAACCTTTTATCCTGAGTCCGTTATCTCTAGCCATTGTTTTGCGCATCAATCTTTTTTTCCAGCCTTATCCCACCTACACTGTCCTGGATCAGCTTCAAGGTATGGAAGATGTTTGGCACTTTGCCATAATGGACAGCCTTCCATTATCACGGAAGTGAGGTCAGGTGACCTGTTGCAGATAATGGCAGGCCTGTCCCTTGGGTGTGTTGGCTTTGTCACTGCCCTCCCAGAATTTGCTACCTCTGTCACTGATTTATTCCCAGGATTCCTGTTTATCCATTAGCTCCTTCCTCCCTATAGAATAGAATAGAATAGAATTCTTTATTGGCCAAGTGTGATTGGACACACAAGGAAGTTGTCTTTGGTGCATGTGCTTTCAGTGTACATAAAAGAAAAGATACATTTGTCAAGAATCATAAGGTACAACACATAATGATAGTCATAGGGGCTGTTTTAAATGATCTCCAGAAAAGTAGCTGAGAGATGTTTGAAACAATAACTCTCACATCTCTCTTGTAAAGTCCATCTTTTTCTATACAGTAATTATGTTTTTCTATAGACTGTTAGATATGGTGTCCTGGTTTTTATTTGTTTCTGACATTTCTGGGGAAAATGTAATAGGACTTATAACATCAACACTGTTCCATCCACTACAATGGATGGGCTGAAAGGTTATTCAAAGTTTCAACAGTGTTTTGTGAGCAATGCCTGGAGAGAGAAAAATAACATTGGATCAAAAGATTGCAATTTTTCCATTTAAATATCACAAAACAGAGCACAGCAACAAATCAAACATCAACAATGTTTTCTTACATTGTGCCTTATGTTCAAGGCTAAACCATTTCAAACCCTTTTTTGAGAAGAAACACTCAGTTCAAATAACTTAAATAGACTGACTAATCTGGTCATGCTGAAACACAACACTGAACAGCTAAAGAGAAGTACAGAAAGTAGTTGTATCTGATAAAGATGGATTGTTGGGTTTAACATGTGAGCTACCACCCATCAGAGCAACTCTTGATATAGGCACACAGCCAGTGGTTGTCCTGTGATCATTGATTGTTTAAGTATGTCTGTGATTTTGTAATTCTTGCAGAATCAGTAGTTTATTCTTTCAGTAAAGTAAGTAGCAGAAAAACCTTCTCCCAATTTTGTGCCTTTGATCAGTAGAAAAACTATAACATGATGTCTAGCATGCATTCCCCTTACTCAGAAATATTATGATAAAATATTGTAATATCTATCCCTGTATTTATAAGATATAGCTCTGGAGTTTAAAAATTCAGGAAGTATGTCTACTCTTCATGAACCCTATAGACAATTGGATAGATTTACATTCTTTTCAACATTGCTAATGTACAATCAACTAAAATGATTTTAAATTTTCAAAATTGCTACAAGATGGTTATAAATTCTTTGTGTAGATAGCTTTTCCATTTGGTGGTAAGACTGGAAAGTCTTATCACTCTTTTATAACTTTCCATATAATTTTTATGAACGCAAACATAAGGCATCAAAGACAGCTGTCTGAAAACTTCCCTGTGATCCAAACCAAGTGGCAAAATTAAGTCCTGAAAAAGTTAAGCTTCACATCTGGTTTGTGGTTTGTGCATAGACAACTTGGCCTGAGAACATAGCACAGAAGTGGATTGATGCAGAATAATGTTCAAATTTAATAATCAAGCTTGGTTACCGAATACAGCAATAAAGATGGTTGAAATGAAAAGTTTGTAGTGCATGTCTCCACTCATCACATAACAAAAGAAAAGAAAATAACTTTTTAACTTTTAAGTTAAAAAGAATCCACCATCTTGAAAATATATGAGAGGAAGAGAAAATAGAGATTGGGAGAGAAATTATGCCCTCCTCAAACCACACATAAATCTTTTTTTTTTGTATTGTAAGCAAAAGGCTATTACTACTACTTTTCACAAAGTATATATTTTCCTGTATTTATAATGCATGATGTCATCTTTAATGTATTGACATCACAATATCAAAAACTACTTGCTTTTACTTTGTCAAAATTCATGAGTCATGAGTCAAAATACTTACCAGACTGTTAGTGAAAATAGGATTAAAGATGTTTGTGGAAATTTAATTCTTTTTCCCCTCCAGATATTATACTAGCTCACATCTCAGGCAATCAAATATGTATTTGATTTGGTGGAATTTTGCTAAAAATTAGAAAGTCTGCTTTGCATCTTTCAGGATGAATGTTGGGTTGATCTCACATTTGGTTTCAGTGGAACTAGCATAGTTGGCCCCAGTTGGTCCATTCCATACTTCAGACCAGAATTTAGACACATTAATTCCTCCCTGGTGATCTGAGAACCCTGACAGCAATTTTTTACAAGAAAAGTTCTTCAGAATTCAGAATAAATATGGGACATGGTTTTCCCCAAATATCTGGATGTCATATATGAAAATCCACTGAAAAGAAATTAAAAGAACAATGTTTATCCTATTTTCTCTGTAGCATCATAATCAGCTAATGAACCATGCTTGCTCCTCAAGACCAAAATATAATTCTATAGTTACCAGAGACACATTAATTATCAGAAATAAGAAGTCTGTCTTTAGTAAAATACAGATTTTGCTCACTTGTTGGAAACAACAACAAAAAAGAGATGTTGGTCAGAGAAATGCAAGCAATTAATAAAATACGTTAAAAGAATAACTTTGAAGAATATTATCATGAAATCAATAATAATGATAAAATCAAGAACAACACATTTAAATCTGTTCAAAGCCAACCAGGGAGCACCTAGGACAATAGAGACATTAAAGGTATATTTGAAAAAGATAGGAATCTGCAGAGCTTCTATCTTCATTGCTAAGTATGGATGATAGATTCATTCACAAGAGAGAAATAGATTGCATTTATATCCTCCAAAATTACATATTAAAAACATTAATAAACCATCATGTCCACTTGAGATGTCCTGAAGAAGTCAAATGCAGAATTATTAATGTAATCAATGTGATTTTTTTAGATCAACATCTACTCTCGAGAACTGCAACCAGAGGTGGGTTCCTACCGGTTTGGACCGGTTCTACCGAGTAGGTAGTAGGCCGTGGGTGACGTCACAGAGCCGGTTCTGCTCCGTGGACACCGCCATCTTTTTTTTAAAAAGAATTTGGAGGGGGGGTTTCAGATTTTATTTTCTGTGCATGTGCAGAAGCTGAGTTTCTGGCACTGCGCATGCGTCGCCACCTTGTTTTTGGCCTATTTTTGGAATTTTTGGGGGCTTTTTTCTACTGTGCATGCGCCCCGTGCGCACGAGGCGTGCCCACATGGTGCGGAACGCAGCGAACTGGCGGCGAGGTAAGTTAGAACCCAGCCCTGACTGCAACATAATCATGGTGTCACTAAGGAACCTGAGACAAGAAAAATACAAGGTGTCAATTTAGCATCTATTTTGAACAAAACAGTAAAAAATGTTGCTAAAGAGAAGCAATCAAAGAACAACTTTGTTAAAAAGAAACGACTAAGGCTGGTCAATTACTTTCTAAAGCTTGTAGGAGATATCAATATTTAGACAGTCACGATGCAAAAGATTACTGCACACATGGACTTTCAAAAAAAAATTTTTTTTAATTTGGCACCACAAATTCTTGAGTAAACTGAGGAAATATTGGTTATTCAGCAGGGAACAAATGGCAATTGCTTAAACAACAGGAAACAAGGAATAGATATAGATGAGATGTTTCTACCTCTTCCTCCTTCAAGGATTGGCTTTTAAAATATTCTATTTTAATTCTATTCTAAATGGATATGAATAAATGGGATCGTTAGGACCATGTCAGGTTGGGAGTGTTTAGTACAGCCACTCTACTATGTTGAGTATCAAGAGTGACTTTATCAGAACATTAAAATATGATGAAATCTTTCATGATTTGGAAAAGAAAAGGTGAATGGTTCTATTTCAAAACTGTTTGCAGCCACTTTAAATTCATTGAAATTAAAATATTGTCAGATATTAATATTATGGAATACTCTCCCTCTATGTTCAGAAGTTTGACCTGTTTTAGAAGGCATTTGTGGAATCAATGATCACTACTGCACCACTTTGTATTATTATATTATGGTGCTCTCTTTGGACTATTCAATCAATATTATGATTTAGCTTGTTTTGCTTTGATATTATAAAATGTGGGGAGTCACGTTCTAAGTTCAATCATATGGAAATACTAATACTAATAACAATTACTTATTTTGCCAGGCTCATGCAAATAAGGACAAAATAGAGAGGGGTTTTCAAGATGAATATTTTGAATGGAGCATAGCAAAATGAAATAAGGGGCAGCGTAGATCAAAGCAGAAAGATTTCAGCTGATGGTGAAATGGTGTAAGTTAATAATCAAGGAACCCCTGACAGCATGAATCAAGAGGGGGAAATAAACAGGTATTAGAAGTATCCTACTAACAGTCTGTGTATATTAACAGTGGTGTACATCAGGTTTTGCTAAAGTCCCAGTCTTGAGGGAATGATTCAAAGTAGGCTGTCATCCTGCTGAAATAGAGTGAATAACCGGTTTGAATCTCCTGTCTTATGCTGTAAAAGTGATGAAAAGATGCTTCCACTATCCAGCCCAAAATAGAATAATTTCCAGAATACTTACCATAGTTGTCATCATGATGATAATGATCATCATTATCATAATCAAACAAACAATCAAACCATCAACCAAAGAGATAGGCACAACCACTTCTGTCTTGGTGAAACAATCCAAAATTCACTAGTTTTCTCAAAAACAGGCGAGGGGCCAATTGAACATCAGGGGAATACTATTCCAGAGGAGGAGGATAGTGACTAAAATACTGTACATGCTTCCATAGCTCTTAAAGGGAATAGTCACTTACTATGGGGATACATCTCCTAGCTGTCAGCCTTTTAAGATAGTCCAAACTAAGAAACTAAATGAATGTATACAGTTCTGAATACTACTTTTATTGTAAGGTTACAGTAAAAGAATCTTGCAAGTCTGAATGTGTACCTCCTCCCTCCATTTATTTTCCTGATAATTGGTGAGATACTTGTCTGAGGCATTGTGTGTCTCAGTGAACCAGGGAGGAAAACATTTTCAAGGGGCAGCGTTGGCTAGCGCCACCTGAAACGCGATACAATTTCTTTGGCCTCTGCACACCCTATTTTTTTGAATCGGGGAGGGGATTGTGGGTCTGCCACCCGAAAATGCTTTTCTCCCCATTCCCAAAATGTGGGGCATGTGAAGACCAAAAAAGTACATCATGTTTCAGGCAGCAGCTGGTTCCAGCCGGCGCTGCCACCTGAAAATACTTTCCTCCCCGATTCCCCCATGCACATTGCAGAGCTGCATGCCCTCCTCCTCCTTCTCCGCAGACTCACTTTATGTTTCCTCCTGGCCAGATCCACCTCCTGAAATGCTAACTGTCCCCAAAAATGCTGTTCTAGACCAAAAATGAGCATCGTGTTTTCGGTCTCCACACACTGGGAGATTAGTGGCAGCTGCAGTTAGGGTGCCGCTTGGAACTGGCCAAAAACTGCCACCCCATGTTTTCATGAGGGTATGCAGCTCTGCAAATTGCATCTGGGAATTGGGGCGGCAGTGGCTGGAAAGGATAGACGTTTCACTTTTGTGGGTCCCGCTCAGCTCCTGGGTGCAGGGAAGGCTTAGGTGGTTGCGACGGCTCCTCACATTGCTAGGGAGTGAAGTCCCCGTGGCTACTGTCTCCCCTGAGCTGCCCACCTTGTTTTCTGACACCATCGAGCAGATCCCCACCCCCGACTGTCCCAAAGAGGTTTATTCCTCAGGCTGTATTCCGACCGTTGCACCAGAACATGCGAGGGTTAGGATTAGTGGGGGGATCCTAACTACTCACTTCAGGGAAATTGAGTAGTCCCTATGGCTCACAGGAGCACCCCGATAAGCCTTGCTTCCTACAAAGTAGAAACGTATCATAATCCAGGCCAAAGAAGGAAGTTTTCCTTCCAAGCTGTCCTCCTCCTGCTCCTGCAAGCGAGAGGTGCCTCAGAGACATCTTTCCCCGAAGCGAGTAGTTATGGTTCCCCTCACTAACCCTAACCCTCACATGGGTGGAGGGTCGAGGCACAGCCTGAGGAATAAACCTCTTTGGGACAGTCGGGGGGGATCTGCCCGGTAGGCAGGTCAGGGGAGACAATGGCCATGATGACTTCACTCCCCAGCAATGCGACGAACCGCCACAACCACCTAAGCCCTCTCCGCACCTGGGAGCCGAGCCAAGTGGGAGCCCCAAAAGGGAAACATTTCTCCTTTCCAGCCACCGCTGCCCATTGGCCCGATTCCCAGATGCAATTTGCAGAGCTGCGCATCCTCATGAAAATGTGGGGTGGTAGTTTTTGGCCAGTTCCAAATGGCACCCTAACTGCTGCTGCCACCAATCTCCCAGCGGAGACCAAAAACATGATGCTGGCTTTTGGGCTGGAACAGCATTTCTTGGGCAGTTAGTGTTTTATGCCCGCTTTGCCATCAAGTCCGCTCTTCCCCAGACCACTTTCAACACCTATGGTTATAGGTAGGTCACAGGAGTGGAGCCTTTGATGTGTGGAGGCAGATAATGTCTAAAAGTGGGGGGCAGCAGGTGGGCGGGCCTACCTTTGGAGTATAAGATGCACCCAGATTTTTGCTCTCTTTTTGGGGGCAAAAAGGTGCATCTTATATTCTGAAAAATATGGTAATTATAGTATGGAACTTTTTTTCCTTTTCCGCCCAGCCCACATTTTATTATTAGTAAATCAAATGTTTCCCAGTAGTTGTTGTGATGATATGCAGAATTGCTTTAAATTCTAGGATTTATTTCCCAAATTCAAAGTGATATCTTTGATATCTTAAGGATACTGGAAAACAAATTATCTGGAGGCAGGAACCCTTACTTCTACCTGTCCTTCTACAAGAAGAATATTTGTATCTCAGGGTTGAAATGAGGAGTCCTTGGTGTTCCCTGAACTAGGCAGCATCATCAGCTGATGTTATTGAGTTTGGGTAATGAAACATCTGCAAGAACAAAACCAAGCTCAGAGAGCACCAAGAACCCCTCACTTTAATTCTAAATATTTAATTCTAAATTCTGCACTGAGCTATGTACTATGGAATATGTAAAAATTACAAGGGAAAATATATAGCAGAAATCTTTCTCTTCCTTTTTTTCTTCCTTACTTTGTATTAATTTGTGTTTGTGTTTATCTTGTAGTTTACAAATTTTAATACTATTTATAAGAAATATTTTTCATTCCCCTACCCATCCTTCAAGCATCAGGCCTCCTATGCTTCTATTGTTCTAGCATGAAAAGATGACTGCAATCTCGTTTGCCGATGTTAATGAACAAAAGATGGGGAAAACAAATAACTTTCCTCTTTGAAATAATCTTGTACCATCCAAGAGTTTGCAAAAGCAGGACTCAAACTGAAAAGTGCCTGGAAGAAGAAGAAAAGAAGAAAGAGGAAAAGGAGGAGGAGGAGGAGAAGGAGGAGGAGAATTCTTTATTGACCAAGTGTGATTGGACACAATCACTTTGGTGCATATGCTCTCAGTGTACATAAGGAGAATAAAATAAATTCATCAAGAATAAAAAGATACAACAAAGTGATAGTCAAGATTACTAATAAGCTATCAAATTGTACTAGGAAACAAATAAAAACAATATAAATTGAAAGATACAAGCACATGGTTATAGTTATAACTGGGAAGAGGTAGATACTAGTAAGGAAGAGAAGAAGAAGAATAGTAATACAGTCTTAGTAAATTATTTGACAGTGTTGTGGGAATTAGTTGTTAAGCAGAGTGATGGCATTCAGGGGAAAACTGTCCTTGTGTCTAGTTGTTTTGGTGTGCAGTGCCCTATAGTGTCATTTTGAGGGTAGAAGTTGAAACAATTTATGTCAAGGATGTGAGAGGTCTGTAAATGTTTTCACAGCCCTCTTTTTGACTTGTGCAGTGTACAGATCATCAATGGAAGACAGGTTGGTAGCAATTGTTTTTTCTGCAGTTTTAATTATCCGTTGAAGTCTGTGTTTGTCTTGTTTGATTGCAGAGCCAAACCAGACAGTTATGGAGGTACAGATGACAGACTCAATAATTCCTCTGTAGAACTGAATCAGGCAGTGTCACAAGTGCATTGTTAACCTGATAGGTCTTCCCACAGTCACAATAATGGCAGTGAGAAACTTGCTCCATTGTTTGTATGATATCATAACTGGGATCTTCTACTTCTGAGAAATTTCAGTGCATCCCTATGCCAGGGATATGTTCAGAATGTCTCATTACCCAACTAGGTAACTTCATCAGTGATGCACTAATAATGTTACCTAATGGAGTAATGAAATGTCTGCAAGAAAATAACCAAACTCAGAGGGCACCCAAGACCCCACAGTTCAGTCCTGAGCTACAAATATTGTCAGGCCTGCATTTTGGCCTGTCACACTTTCAGCTATTCTGCTTTTTGGAACGCTGACAAATATTTTCTTCTATTGATATGTTCAGAATGGAAACATATCGCTTTCCTGTGTGCTTGAAGGCCTGTGTTTACACTCACTGAAGTAGATTGTTGACTCAGCTTATCATCTAGTTCCTGGCTTCCAATTTTATCGCTGATCTTGAATTAAAGTTAAATCTGCCATTCTGCCAGCCATATCACTTTTGATAGCAAGTGAGATTTACTACCCTGACAAGCAGAGAAATATGGTGAAAGGCTAGCAATTTATTCTGTTCTCTTTTGGGGAAGAGGATATTGGGATATGTGTGTAGAAATTAGCACCTATCCCTCTCCTAGAAGAATGAAATATTTTGAGAAATATTAAAAAGGCAGAATATTATATTTCTCTGGATGAGAATGG